>CAAKHD010005137.1:4482-116853 GCA_901007705.1 Fistularia tabacaria | reverse complement strand
TCATACATATACATACTCCAGACGTTCTGATACAATACCAGAGTTCTTCTCTCAGCATCATGCCCTATGCTTTTTCTAGGTCTACAAATGCGCAATGCAGCTCCCTCTGACCTTCTCCGGACTTCTCTATTAGCATTCTCACAGCGAATACTGCATCTGTAGTACTCTTATAGGCATGAAGCCATACTGCTGCTCACAAATGCTGACTTCTGCTCTCAGTCTAGTATCCACTATTCTTTCCTATAACTTCATTGCATGGCTCAACAACTTAATCCCTCAATAGTTACTGCAATTCTGTACATCCCCCTTATTCTTAAACATGGGCACCATCACACCTCTTCTCCATTCCCCAGGCATCTTCTCACTCTCTTAGATCCTGTTGAATAATCGAGCCAGAAACTCTACCGCTGCCTCTCCTAGACACTTCCATACCTCCAGAGGTATATCACTGGGACCAACTGTCTTTCCATTCTTCATCCTCTTCAATGCTCTCCTCACTTCAGTTTTACTAATCTCTGCTACTTTGTGGTCTACAATAGTCACCTCTTCTACCCTTCAAACTCTCTCATTTTCCTCATTCATCAGCTCTTCAAAGTAGTCTTTCCACCTTCCCATCACTCTTCTAGCATTTGTCTATACATTTCCCTCTCTTTCCTTAATCTTCAGGGCCTGCAGTACATCCTTCCCATCTCTATAGTTACTGCAATTCTACACATCCCCCTTATTCTTAAAAATGGGCACCATCACACTTCTTCTCCACTCCTCAGGCATCTTCTCTCTCTAAGATCCTGTTGAATAATCTAGCCAGAAACTCTACCGCTCCCTCTCCTAGACACTTCCATACCTCCACTGGAATATCATCTGGACCAATTGCCATTCCATTCTTCATTCTTCTCTTCTATCCATCCATCCATCTTTAAGCGCTTATCCATGGTCAGGTCACGGGGGCAGCAGCTGGAGCAGGGGGGCCCAGACTTCCCTCTTCCCAGCCACATGGTCCAGCTCTTCTGGGGGGACCCCAAGGCATTCCCAGGCCAGCCTAGAGACATAGTATTTCCAGCGTGTCCTGGGTCTTCCCCATGGTCTCCTCCTAGATGGACTTGCCCGGAATACCTCCCCCGGGAGGCGTCCAGGAGAGTCCGGCCACCCTGCGGAGAAAACTCATTTCGGCCGCTTGTATTCGCAATCTTGTTCTTTCGGTCACTACCCACAGCTCATGACCATAGGTGAGGGTAGGAACGTAGATCGACTGGTAAATTGAGAGTTTTGCCTTCTGTCTCAGCTCCCTCTTCACCATGACAGACGGGTACAGAGTCTGCATCACTGCACACGCTGCACCGATCCGCCTGTCGATCTCCCGCTCCATCCTTCCCTTACTCATGAACAAGACCCTGGGTCAGGAAAGAGGTCCTGCCCCACGTGGAGGAGTTCAAGTATCACTCTTCTAGCATCTGTCAATACATTTCCCTCTTTATCCTTAATCACACGGACCTGCTATACATCCTTTCCGTCTCTATCTCTGTTTTGCCAGCTTGTATAAATCAGTCTCTCCCTCCTTACTGTCCAACCGAACATACCAGTCATCGTATGCCCTTTGGTTTGGCCTGTGCTACCTCCATCTTTACCTCATGCGGCATCTTCCTGTACTCCTGTCTGTTCTCTTCAGTCCCCTCAGTGTCCCACTTCTTCTTTGCTAACCTCCTTCTCTGTATACACTCCTGCACTTCCTCATTCCACCACCAGGTCTCCTTATCTACTTTCCTTCCAGACGACACACCAAGTACTCTCCTACCTGTCTCCCTGATTACATCAGCTGTAGTTGTCCAGTCATCTGGAAGCTCTCCCTGACCACCAAGAGCCTTTCTCAACTCCTCCCTGAAAACCATGCAACACTCCTCCCCTTTCAGCTTCCACCGCTTTTTCCACTGCTCTGCCTTTGGTCTCTTGATCTTCCTTGTCACCAGAGTCATCCTACAAACCGCCATCCTATGCTGTCTGGCTTCACTCTCATCTACCACTACTTTGCAGTCACTGATCTCTTTCAGATGACCTCGTCTATACAAGATGTAGTCTACCTGCGTGCTCCTACCACCGCTCTTGTAAGTTACCCTATGTTCCTGTCTTTTCTGGAAAAAGGGCACTCCAGCCATTTCCATCCTTTTTGCAAAGTCTACCACCAGCTGTCCCTCTATGTTCCTATCCTGGATACCAAACCTGCCCATCACTTCTTCATTACCTCCATTGCCTGCACCAACGTGTCCTTTGAAGTCTGCCCCAATTACCACTCTACCATTTCTGGGGATATTCTGCATCAACTCATCTAATTCATTCCAGAACTTCTCCATCTCCTCTAACTCACATCCTACCTGTGGGGCATAGCCACTAACAACATTGAGCATCACACCTTCAATTTCTTGTCTCAGACTCAGGCTTCCTCCTCTCTCAGCTTCCGAACACGCCTTCCTCTTTTCGTCCTTCAACCAACAGTAGCCCAATTTCCACTGGTACCCTGTAGGTTATCGGCACCAATGGCAGTCATTGTTAATCCGGGCCTTGACTGATCCGGTATGAAATTCTTAGGTTCAATTCGCATATTTGGTTTTGGCAACAGTTTTACACCGGATGCCCTTCCTGACGCAACCCTCTGCATTTATCCGGGCTTGGGAGACAGCCTGTGCCCCCCTGAGTCTGGCTCCAGGAGACACTGGCCTGTGCTGCCTGGAGGCTGCATTCCTAGCCGATGTGGCATCCTGATCTAATAGTAGACCAGTACATGCCAATCGCCTCCAGTATATCAAGAAAATAAAAGAAAAAAAAACAAGGAATTTTGATTTGCCACCAAACACTTCCTGCTCTCCAGCCGTCTCTGCTGACACCTGCCTCCAAGTCAACTTGAAAACAGAAGATGTTTTAGATGCCAGTTACAAGCTCAATACTTTAGGTTTTCAGTTAAATGTACAGCTCAGTTTTTCACCTCTTGCTTCCTTAATTTACTTTTTGACATTTTCATATTCTGAAGTGTAAACATATAAATTCCTGCAATTGCAGGACTTTATCTCATGTACATTAGTTGAATATATGTGTTTATTTTTCAAATTAAGAGAGGAAGGGTTTTCTTTGATTTTTGTGTTACTTTTTGACCTTCAATCCTCCCAGTAAAGTGGCGTCTGCGAGGGAGGAGTTTGTCACCATGGAGTGTCTGGGGATCATGAGGCCGTCTAACAGCCCGTTGGCCTCCTCGCAATGGGTTGTGGTGTTCATGCGACAATTTCCGCCGGTTGAATACAGTGACTGGGAATGACCGTTACCCTCATCCCCCACATCCAGGATTTCTCCGCACAGCTGTCAGGCACCACCATCTATTCTAAGGTAGAACTGGTGCAAGGTTGTCCAGGTGCCTGTGTGCGCAGAGGATGTGCCCAGGACTGCAGTGATCAACCCAGTTTGGCCTGTTCAAGTTTTTGTGTATGCCTTTCAGTATGAAGGGATCCGCTCAGACTTTCCTGAGACTCATGGACTCTGCTGCAGGATCTTGCATTCATTTTCGTTGATCTAGACGACATTCTGGTGGCCAGCCCATTGGCTGAGGTGCACCTGGAGCACCTGACACAGGTTTTCGGGCATCTCCACAAGCATGGACTTATCCTCGAGGGCCAGTTTGGTCTGCCGTTGCTTGATTTCTTGGGACACCGCACTTCGTTGCAAGGCGTGGTTCCGTTGCCTTCTAAGGTAGGTGCAGGCGGTGGCTGATTTCTCACTCATCTCATGCCCACGGCTCCCATAGAGTTGACGACTGATGCATCTGACGTTGCCGGGCTGTGGTTGAGCAGCAGGTGTCGGGTGCCCGGCAGCCCCTTACGTTCTTTAGTGGCAATTTGCGGGATACTGAATGCAAATACAGAGATTTTTGACAGGGAGTTGTTGGCCCTGCACCTGGCAACGAGGCATTTCCTTTTTTTTCAGGAGGGCCGCTCTTTCACAGTGTATGTGGACCAGAAAGCAGATGACTTTTGCCATGTCTCGTGTAGCTGAGTCGTGGTCCGCTCGCAAGCAGCAGCACTTCGCAGGAGGCTCAGAATTTACAGCAGACATTGGGCATGTTGCTGGGAAGGCCAATTTGGTCATGGATTGCCTGTCGCGGGTTCTTGTGTGCCTGATGCACGTTGGGATTGATTTCTCGGCTATTACCTTCAGTCAGCCCAGCGGCGCGGATGTCCTTGAACTGAAGTTGTCGCACACTAGCCTCAAGCTGGAGGATGAGACTGTGCAGGACTGAAGCCCTGCCCTCCTCTGTGACATCTGTACGGCGGACGTGTCTTGGGCTTTCCTCTTCAGCCAAAGCAACCACTTTGGCTGAAGAGGCTGAAGCTCCTTCACTCTGCAGCTTCTGATGCAGTTTTGTTGGCTGTGCATTGGCTCTGGCCCCTGATTCTAACGTCCTTCAGCAGTTTGGTGGTGGACGTCGCTTCAAACCCTCTGCATCTGACCTCACTGGGTGGACTTCTGCGCTCCAGCCGTGATGTCATGCCTCAGCAGCTAGTTCAGCTTGGCACAGGTGTTTTCACTCATATGCCTCATCCATTGTGTCCTCCCAGGTTACAGTGAGCTCAATGATATAGGTCTTATTTACAGAATGGGACCAGAGCACCGGGTCAGGTCTGAGTGTGGTGTTGGCAGTCTCTGGAGGAAACACCAGCTGCCTGCCAATATCCAACGGGAGTTTCAAGTCCTGCGCTCAGCACAGTTGTTCCCTCTGTGATGTGGAGATGCCCCCAGCAGCTCTTACCCCTTCCCAGACAAACGCGATTGCCCGTGAAGGGTTAGATGTTAGAGGTGGAAGGGAGTTGGTGCTAGCTTGTTTTCCTTCCAGTCTGGATGCTAAGCTCTTTAGAACTTGGTTGTGGCACCAAGTATACCGCCCTTGGGTGAGACTGGTCTTACACCCAGTAAGAATATGCTGGAGTGAGGCTGGCCTGGAGCAAAGGGCACACCCAGGTTCTTTGCCAACCCGCTGATGGAGATCGGTTGGTGTTGGGAGAACATCGTTGGTGGCTCTGATAACAAACAGAATTTTCTGTAGATACATGCCATTTCCCAACTGACCAGTTAAAATGAGCACTGATTCAATTCATCAATAGTCTCTGATAATTGATGGCCTCCTATCCGGTCCAGACACATCAACACACTGACTGACCTTTTTTAAAGCCTTGGTGCCACCTTGTGGCAATAATCATCTAGCTGCAGGGGTTGATTCTGTCCCCAAGCACCCTCAGAGCCAGGCCACCAGGAGCTCCCAATGTCAATATCAGCAAAATTCCAGCTAAAGGCGGAGGTGTTCCTTTATGCCCTTGAAATAATACCTCCCCAATTTGCCTCAACTCTGCTCTACCCAGTCCTATTTAGAATAGAACAGAAGAGTCCTTTATATTATAATATAATATAAATATGATGTGTTTTGTAGGATACCATCTACAATACAACCTTGACAGTCTTTCCCAAAAAACTGCGAGGAACACATGGCTGGTTTGAAGTCAGCTCAATCGAACTTGCTCCAGTCCTGTAAAGAATCACCGTCATCAACTACAAATGCACCCCTAACCCCAATACTTTACTTGCCCTCAGGACATCAAGAAATAAAGGTCAGCAAGCCCTATGAAGCTCTACCTACAACATTGGCAACAGCTGTGCAATGTGGCAGCATCAACGCCATGTACAGTATAATAGAATGGAAAACGCAGCCAGACCATTTCCTCTAATCCCCATTAAATACCACTCCAAGCAAGTGGACCGCCGGGTGACACAGTTTTTCTGTGCTCTATGCAATGGAAAACATAGTCACTGATGTAGTGCTTAGCCGCATAGGGCATTTTGTGTTAGGAGAGCTCAACACCAAACCAACATTGGAGGAGCAAAGCAAGGCCATCAAAAACCAGTGGAAAAGCACCTGACACCAATGGCACTACTGCTGAAGTCCTCAAGTGTGGGATGCCTGCTCTCTTCAACTAGTGTTGTAATACTCGAGATTGATCTGGGTCTTGAGACAAGTTTTTGAGGGTCCCAGCATCATCTCAGAACCACCCACATATTTACTCAGTCTTGGACATCCCAGACTTGGGATCTTTAATTGAGACAAATCAAGGCCATAACAAGTTTGTTCATAAATATAATTACTGCCAAAAAGTGGCAAAGGCCTTATTGTTTTCCATTCATTTATTTTTGTCACCAATGACTGCTACTTTTCCCCTTCCTGCCCCCCTTTACTCCGACTCAGAGGTAAGACAATGAGAAGCTAAGTAAATGGAGGAGCAGCAGCGATTATGACAATTCTTTTGTATTTAAGTATCGCTTTATAAGCCACAGAGAATACACATGCAAAAACAGCAAAGGAGAGACACCACTCGGCAGATTGTAAGTGCTGCAAGGTGGTACTCAGTGAGATGGGTGAAGCAACATCTAACCGGGTAGAGCAACATCTAACCTCGGTGTACTTCCATGTAAATATATATACTATATAGATTATATATTTATATATGCCGTATACATATATATTGTGGTACTTCTCACCTGATAGGGCTATAGCTGGGGGCGTGATGGCGGGCATCTCAGAGTTCACAACTGACATTCAGCCGATTGCCTGCCGCATGAGCTCATGTGTCCTGTGCATCTTGGGGTGGCCATGGCCGCTGAACAGTCAAGCGACCCAGATATCCTCGCCGTTAGGTCAATGCGCACCAGCCTCAAGCTAGAAGGTGAAGGGAGGTAGTCCTGCCCTCCTCTGTGACATCTCCACTGCCTGTCCTCATCCCGTGGTTCCAGTGCCCTGACACCATTGAGTCTTTGACTCAATTCACTCCCTCGAGCACCCTTGAGTTCGAGCATCCGTAAAGTGTGTTAGTTCCAAGTTTGTCTGGCCTGGCCTCCACAAGGATGTCAAGGGCCGGGTGGCTGCATATGTGGCTTGCCAGCATGCTAAGGTTCACCAGCACACTCGGTCGCCCCTTAAACCATTTCCAAATCTGGCAAGGCGTTTCCACCACGTACATGTCGACCTGGTGGGCCCTCAACCTCCTTTGTAGGATTTTACGCGCCTGCTCAAGATGATGGATCGGACCACCAGTTGGACACAGGCTATACCGCTGTCCTCCACAACATCCTCCGAGGTGGCATGTTCATTTCTTTCCTCCTGGGTCGCCCATTTTGGCAACCCATAGGATATGGGCCCACAGTTGGTGTCAGAGCTGAGGTCGGCACTTGCAAGATCATTGGATGTGAACCTTGACCTTACCATGACCATAACCATGACCATGGCCTTACTACTGCACACCACCCACAGGCTAATGGCTTGTGTGAACAGTTCCACCGATTACTCCAGGCAGCACTGTGTGCTACACTCTCAGATGGCAACAGTGTGTACCATTTACCTTGGGTTATGCTGGACTGTGCTCCGCCCCGAAGGACGACCTCGGTGCATCGCCTGCCGAGATGGTTCCTGGTCAGCCGCTCCATGTTCCGGGGAATTTTTGCCTGAGAGCTCCGCTCCTCCAGCCCGTCCATCTGCTCATCCTTTTTTGCCCAACAGTACTTGGATGCCAGGCACCATTGACTGCTTTTTTCTACAGTAGTTTGTGCCTGCAGAGCTCATGTCGGCTCATTTTGTCATTGTGCAACATGATTCTCACCAATCACCTCTCCAACCCCCATACGATGGCCCATTCGGGTCTTTGAAACGGGCCCTAAGGGCTTTGTGCTAGATATGGGTGGGTGTAGGAAGTGGATCACGCTGGACAGACTTAAATAAGCGCACACGGTGACAGATGAAGTTATGTTTCTGACCCAGGTTTCTCGTCGGGGTTGTTTCTAGAAGTCCCTTCTGGCTGTTTGGGGGAGTTGGGGGGGGCTAGTTGTGTGGCGAACACAACCCTAACCCCTGTCTGCAAAGCCTTCTTTTATGAAACCTTTGGTTAAGTCTGTCTTTCACAGATTGCACTCCACAATTACAGCAAACCAAATCCTGACCTCCAGGCCCAAGGAATCAATGGTCTTCCGTGACTGCAATATCATGACTGGAAAAAAAGAAAGAAAATGTTTTGAAATCAAAGTAATGTCGCTGGCTTTAAACACAACATTCATCAGGTCGGGAAGACTGTTGTGCTACCTTAAAAGCCCACTTCTATCATTTTATGTGGGCTATCCAAAGACATGCAGTTTGAAATATGGGGGCTGAAACATGGTCATCAAGTGCAATTGCGTCTTGCTAAATAGCTAAAGGGTTGAGCAATTCAGAAAAATGCCCATTGTTTTTCTTATACACAGTGATGAGCAGCTATGACAATCCTCTCAGAATGTACCACATACATAAACACCTCAACTTTGTTACTCTTTGGTTTGCTTTGGAAACCATTAGTATAAACAGTTTATGGCTGTCAGAGCCTCAAGCAAAATGGATAGACAATACATGTACATGTACAACTAACAAACAAATATAGCTTACCTCTGCAAAAGTCCATTTATTGAGCCGTTGTTACACAAACACGCCACACTTTTTCTAGAGTGTTCGTAGATGTGTCATAACGGAATTCATTATATCAGTGTATTTACGCTGTACTTCAAAGGGAGATTCTATGAAAACATCGATATCCCAAAGAGTTTAAGAAGGATTTATCATTGTGTACCACATTTCAACCAATGTCTAAATTTTTCTCGTTCTCGAACTTTCAATCAAGCCAAGGTTTTAAAAATGAATCATTTTGAATTTCATTTGTCGTGGGTTGATTCTTTCTTCGTATCCAAATTGTTTAAGTGGTACTGTGATATAGTTTCCCGCGTGTGCGTGCACATGAGACAACGGGACCTACTACTTAGAGGGTTGTGGGAGGAGGAGGACGACGACGACGACGAGGGGGGGGGGGGGTGCAGACAGATGTGAATCATGCTCCAGACATTTGATACCTAATTTGGTTTGCAGGGCGGGGAGCTATGGAGAAGTCATGTCAGGGTCCACCGCTCTGCCGCTGGATTCGTTTGGACATCGGCCGTTGCAGCTGCCGCAGGCAACAATCTAAGGTAAAAGCGCCCTGTAAACATTGAATAGAATAAAGTCAGGACGGCGGTGTGAATGTCGATCGGGTGCTTTGTTTTCATTGATTACACGTTGATTATTGTGCTCATGGCGCTTAGATGAACTATGAAGAGATTCGGGAGTTTCCCGCGAAACGGGAGAGTAGCTATTGAGGGGATCCAAATACATCATTTTTGATCTGAGGACTTTCTCGTGGCAACTTTCTTTTTATTTTTCGCCTTTTTTGTTCCCGAATTAGAAATTATCAGCAATTTGTTTTATGCGCTTTTTTTAAACAAGTTTAGGTATCAGCAGTCCAAACGATGACTTGTTTCGTCGTTTATCGAAGTGTGGTGGTAGTTTTGTGTGTGTGTGTGTGTGTGTGTGTGTGTGTGTGTGTGTGTGTGTGTGTGTGTGTGTGTGTGTGTGTGTGTGTGTTGGGGAAAGGGCGCGGCAGGCAGCACACCCACTTCTACTCTAAATCAGTGCTTCTCGATTATTTTCTGTTACGCCCCCCCTAGGAAGAAGAAAAAATTTCGCTCCCCCACTCCCATCCGCAACTATAAATAATATAGTTTGTCTATAAAATTGTTCAACGTACACCTCAGCATAACATTGTATCCTTATTGAGACTAAAGACAAGAAAGAAAGAAAGAAAGAAAGAAAGAAAGAAAGAAAGAAAGAAAGAAAGAAAGATCAACTTGCAACAAAGAATAACTTTATTAACATTGTTATTTAGTCTGTAACGGCAAAGATTTAAAGTGCATCAATTTGCCTGAAAATGAAAAGAAATCCGTATTTAAACTATTTACATATTTTGGCCTACTCAACCATTTGATACTGAAAAATAGAATTAAATAAAATGAATAAATAATAATAATCAATTCAACTTGATCAGCAACACTAACTAAGGAGCAGAATATATAAAACACTTTAACCTACAAAGCAGACAAACAATCAAAAAACTCATGCGGCTTATCGGTGTAATTGGGGTGTAACGCCTTTAAGTGATGCCTTAATTTATTTGGCTTCATGCTGTCCGCTGCCAACATTTTTAGACACAGTAAACCCACCGGTCTTTCTTCGTCCCCCACTGTAGTCACAGTGAAGCCAAGCGCTACATATGCTTCATCATATTTCCTCTTCTTAGCTTTCGGGTGACTTTCGTTTGATTCATTATCTCCGTCTCTCGCCGCCTTTCCTAATATCCCTGTTAAATATTTTTCCAAGGTGACTCTTGAGAGTTTGTTCACTGCACTTTATATCTCCTTGCTTAATGGTGTATGTGCGCATGACCAGTGCAAAAAAAACTACACCATAGAGCGAATACTCTGCGCACACTTAATGAGAGCGCCATTGCCAACTACTGTGGATGCGCAATTACACTTTATTCTAGTACAGCAAAAATAAGCATGTCCCTGGGGTTAAATTATTTGAGAGGCAATACTCTAGATGAATGGCTTTACTGGGGACTCAGCTGCGATTGACTTACATGGTTCAAATTACTCTTAAGGCTTTCTGAACTTATAAAGCAGACAATCAGTGATAACCCTCAGAAACATGTGGAGGAGGTTTTTGAGGCGTTGGGGGCTTCAAATAAAGATTACTTTTATCTTTACTCAATCCTTCAATACTATATTAATGGTTTATCTAAAACGTAATGAATTGATACAAAACCATTACCATTCTTGGACATCCATAAGAAGTAGTTTTTTAGACAAAGAAATCGTAACTTCCAGACAAGGTGAGATGGGAGTTAAAAAATTCTTTTTAAGATAGTAGAAAATGATTCTAATGATTGACACCTCATCTTGTTTTTATTGCAAAAATATTGATATGAGGTTATATTTTCCCTCAGCTTTTGCAAAATCACAATGATGTAATACACACATGCACAAAAACACAGCCTTGGCATTGCTTGCTCACAGACTGTCTTGTGTTTCAACTCTAAGTGGGTTTGAGCTTAAATCAAGTTACTGAAATTGTGTCATGACAACCAGACGAGCAGAAAGCATGACCCCAATGTCTGTGACAATCAAGACAATCAGTGTTTCATGACACGTGTGTGTGTGTGTGTGTGTCTGTGTGTGTGTCTTTGTATGCTTGGGCGTGTACATTCTTCAGGACGTGATGACTTTAACATCCTGTTTGCTGTCCTGTTGTGAAACCTATTTTAAGCTCCTCCATTTGGGGAAGAGGGACCATAAATGTGACCATGTTTTCCATGGTGCACACAGTCAAACACAATTGATTTATTTATCTTTCTCTTTGCAATTTTCCTCAACTGTTTCATTACTGATGTCTATAAACAGTTCATCAGGAGTTGTAAGAATGATTTTCCAATAAGACCATGTGTATATGTTTATTTTGAGTGGTTTACATGACATGTAACTGGTAACCTGTGTTTAAAGTAGGAGGAGATGGTATTAAGCTGACTGGAAAAGAGAGGATGACTGATGGAAAAGTGAAGTATCTGCCAAATGAGACTATAAGAAGTGAAGTAAGAAAAGTACAGAGCTTGGCTAATGCAAAAGATTTACCACTTGTTGAGCAGCAGTTAGACTGGATCACATCTGGAACACATAAGTAAGGTGGAAAATCTTGCAAGAACTAAGGGAGGAGGGGGAGATCAGAGAGATGGAAAGAAAGAACAGTTGTTAAAGCGAGGGGCCCTGCAGTGACTCAAGCTCCTGCTACTCCTCACTACCATTGTGTTTAAAATATGTGTCGATCTACAACTTTGGCTCATGGCTTCCCCCACTTTCCACCCTTGGTTCCCTTGCCCCCCACCCCTTCAATGAGTCATCCGAGCAGTTTCATAGGCTTCTTTTTCCATACAGCCTCTTTTTTCCTTAAGATTCTACTTTAGTCCAGTGTAGCCTTTCCCTGCTCCCTTTATTGTTTACTTTCCTACTATTCAAAAACTATTAAACAGGTATTTTGTTGTTCATAATTGTCTCTCCATGAAAACAAGGATTGCTATGCGTTTGAAGCTGCTTAGCTTCAAACGCATAGCATGATGATGATGGGTGCCATGGGAAGGAAGGAGGACAGAGTGTGGTCTGCTCTGTGAACATGTCTTTCATAACACATTGATCCCCATCACACTTGTAGAACAATACTCTCATAATGAAAATTTAATTTAAATTCCCCTTTTAAATCTTGTCCACACCTTCCAAAAGCAATGCTCTTTAGGGCACAGATAAATTCAAGTCAAATTAATTGTGTTTGCCAAAATTTGTCAAATTCCAACAACGACCTCCTTCCCCCCAAAAAATCAAAGCAATGGAACGCCAAGCTTTCATGAAGTTGGCCTGCTATTTAAGCAATGTTCTTACTAACCCACATTCAGAATTTAAGAGGGAATATGAATATTCAGATATTTTTTTGTCAAGACTATCTGGACCAAATATTTATCCTACTTTTTTGCATACCAATTGTTTCCCTGTGCCTGAATCCCAAGTTTGATACATCATTCAACATGATTTTCAGCCTTGAGAACTGTGTAAGGTTTGCAGAGCAAAAACGAGCATGCCTTGCAGCAAGTGTTTATGTAATAATAGACTTGTCTGGATGATAGACCGTCTTGGCCACTTGATTTGATTTTAGTTATTTACAGCTTTATTGGTTTTAGTTATATAGATAATGTGATGCATTCATTGCTACACAGGACA
Source organism: Fistularia tabacaria (assembly GCA_901007705.1). NCBI lineage: Eukaryota > Metazoa > Chordata > Actinopteri > Syngnathiformes > Fistulariidae > Fistularia > Fistularia tabacaria. Next base: position 104,121 of record CAAKHD010005137.1, on the reverse strand, counting down.
AGGTGTTACAGTCCCTTGTGCCAAGATCCTAAGAAAATACACCAAGGAGCCCAATTCAGGCTGTAGAGAAGCCATCTAAACCAAACAACCAGCACGCTACTACGCTACCACCACTTATCTATATAAGCCAACAGCAGCCTGAAGCATATCATCAGGGTTTTCAAGTGGGCACCTTTCATCATCAGTGTTTCGTCGAGTTAGGCCCACGACACCACAAGGAGGCTTGACTGTGAACTCCAGCATCCTGGAAACACCCCCCTCCATGCTACTAGCTGCTGCCCACACAAACAACCTTTACTTAATGAAGTCCCCATCTACCATGCTTCCTCCTTAGCCACAACCATTTGCTGGCTCGTTCTGCTGCCCGAGACGCGTTACTGACTGCAAGTTTTAGGCTCTGTCCACAAATGCCCGACTCAGTCACTAGACCAACGACAGACTTTGCCACAAACCCACGACAGCCCAGCTCTACCGGCCACACCCAAGCCCTCCAACCTTGCTTCTCTGCCTCTGCTGCCATCTCAGCATACCTAGCTTTTTTGCTCTCTCTAGCCTCTTCAACGCGATCCTCCCAGGGGACCGTAAGCTCAATAAAATAAACTATCCTCTCTACCCCAGACTACAGCAACATATCTTGCCGTAGCCTGGTGCTAACTATATATGCTGGGACAACCAGTTGCTGATTCAAATCAGTAATCAGCTCCCAGGCCCCGCCTATACTTAGTTGCCCTGCGTGGTGCCTTTTCTTAAATGATCTAACCTTTTCTCTCTCGCGTACAAATTTAATGTGCCTAACCTCCCGATTACCATCTACAGAATTTATTTCTTGTCGCTTTTCTTCCACTGCTGCTGCCAAACAAGCAACACCTGGTTATGACGCCAAGTGTATCGCCCCTGGGAGAGACTAACCGTACACCCTGATAATATATGTCTAATTGTGCCCACCCCAGAACACAGTGGGCAGGCAGCGTCCTCGCCCAACCATTGCTTTAAGTTCTGGGGAGATGGTAGCACATCATATGCAGCCCCTATTATAAATCTAATTCTACTAGCCTCCATGCTCCACAACTCTCTGCACTTCAACGTTCTTCGTTCAACATTTTCCTAATTCACCCACTTGCTTTGCCTGCGACACGGCTCTCGCATGCCTTACTACCTCCTTTTGCCTATGTATTTCATCTACTATCAATTTCCTCTTTTCTACAACTGATGCCTTCCTCGACACCGGTTTTCCTACACACAACCTTAGACCTCCACGCCCATGCTGCACCCGACCTATAATATCCCTGTGACTAAGGTCTGCCTGTGCTTGCTGCACTGCCTCCTTTGGGTTCCACTTCCTCCCTGTCCTAACTATGGGTGCCACACTCCTAACCACTGAGTCCTTTGACTGGGTGAGTGTCATTTCCAATCTAACCTTAGCACACTTGTACTCTTCTGACAGACTAGAAACTGGCAACTCCAATATATTCTCTACCTTTGACAAGGGAACCTCATACACTGTTAAATGCCATATCACCCGAGGCAGCAGCCCAAACTGCAAGCACCACAACTTCAGCTTCCCTGGGAGCCCTGACTGATCTAAGCTTAAAACACCTTGACTAATTTCCTGCCTCAACTGCTCAAATTGTCCCTTATCACTAAGTCTTGCATCAAACCATCTACCCAAACTCTTTACCAGTTTTTCTAGCACCGTAGGCACCGCTTCACCATCTATTCAGAACTTCTAATCTTCTACCTTCCCTTTAATAATTGAAATACTCCTAGACTTGCTTGGCTTAACCTTCAGTCTCACCTGCTGCAGATTACTATCTAACTTCTCCAACAACCTACTAGTACATGGTATAGTTGATGTTACAGTCATCATGTCATCCATGTAAGCCCTAATTGGAGGGAGACGCAACCCTCCCTGAAGCTTTTCTCCACCTAGCACCCATTTCGAAGCCCTAATGATCACCTCCATTGCCATAATAAAAGCTAGTGGAGAAATTGTACACCCCGCCATAATGCCCATCTCCAGCTGCTGCCATGCTGTAGTATATGATACCGTAGTAAAGCAGAACTGAATATCCACAAAATATGCTTCCACTAAACTCTTTATACTGCCTGGCACTCTAAAAAAAAATCAAAGGCCTCCCATAACAGCCTATGTGGTACCGACCCGAAAGCATTAGCCAGGTCTAGAAACTGACTGGATTAGCTGACTGGTCTAGCTGACTGGATTTGGTGTCAAATCATGCTGGTGTGCTCTAAGCACCCGGAGAAGCCGGGAATTCCAGCCTTTTGCACCGAAGTATCAATTTCGTTTATTCTTTCCTACGTAACTAGACAGCCTCTGTGCCACCACACTAAAGAAAATCTTCCCTTCAACATTGAGCAAAGTAATTGGTCTAAACTGACCCATCTCTACCGAATCCCTCTCCTTTGGAATGAAGATTCCCCCTGCTCTGCGCCAAGTCTTGGGAATGACCTGCTTCTTCCAAACTACCTTCATCAATTTCCACAGAAACCTCAAAACATTTGTTGCACTCTTATACAGCCGGTAGGGCACCCCATCAGGACCCGGGGCTGAAGAGGCCCTTGCCCACTTCACTACTTCCTGAACCTCCTTCCACCTTGGTGGACTATCATCACACAAATTATCTATCTCTCCAAGAGGAGGAATATCAGAAGGAAGTGCCATCTCACTATATCTTTCCCTATCTTTATGCACCCCCTGCAAATACTCCTCAAGCTTCTGCATCTCTACCTTAAGCATACCACTATTCTCATTACTAAGCAACAACTTAACAAATCTTAATGGGTCCCTAAAAACGGCTACTCTAGCTCGCTCTTTCCTTTTCCTATTTTTCCTAACATTCTCTGGTCTTCTCAGCGCTACCAATCGCCCCTTCAAATCTGCCTGCAGACAACCAATTCCAACCTTCTCAACCTGTCTTTCCTCCACTGCCTCTTTAGCTTTCTTCTCTCTCTGATGGATAAAAAGCAACATTTAACATTTGCGTGAAACTGAAGAACCCTCAAACTGCATTTAAAAATATGAAGGTCTCAATGTAGTAGTTCCTCATTTCTCATTCATCATAAGGTATAGAAAGAACACAGGCATGACTTTTAAAATCTAGACTTATGAAAGACTCTTTCACTTAAATTATATTGAATGTTTAAGTGTCACAGACCAATCTAATGGGTGTTATGGTAACACAGTGGATAGCACTTCACCCTCACAGCACAAAGGACCCTGGTTTGATTCAGACAAAACACCTTTTCTGTGGAGTTTTTATGTTCTCCCCATCTGCATGGGATTCCTCCGGGTTCTCCGGTTTCCTCCCACAGTTCATGAACATGCAGCAGGGTAATTGCAAATTGGGAAAATTGACTAGCGACCAGTCGAGGGTGTACCCCACCTCTTGCCCAATAGCAGCTCGGATAGGCACAATCCAGGATCCCGCACGACGCTGAGTAAGATAAGAGGTAGACAATGGATGGATAGACAAATCTGATGTATTTACTGATTGATGTCCTGATTAAAAGCATTCATAAAATATTAAAGATTCTCATTTAACACAGACTGAAATTTCGTCACCCAGGGACTACGCAGTGATCACCTAATACTTAGCAGTAATTTTGAATTTGTTAAAATGTATTTGAAGGTACTCTTCAAGACCCATGATTGGTGTCCATTCCAAAGTTAATTTGCTCTCTGGGAGTGGTCATGGAATAACTAAGGCTCTCCCTGATCATGATGACAGACTACCTGGGGTCAGTGGAGGTTGTTTCACCACACTGGTAAAGGACCTCAGCATAGAGAAAAATCTATGTGAAACAGCTTGTTGTCATTGTGGGAATCCTTCTGAGAGTGCAGTCTAGGGTTTAATTCTAGGCAAAGAAAAGAAGTGTTGAACAGATTTCATAAGATAATAATGTGCTGTTGTGTGAATGAGAACAGAGCATTCATTATTTGTGGTTTGAAATGGTGCATTCAAGCATTCACTTATTGTTTTGTCCATTCATAAAAGTACAATAACAGCTTTATATTTTTCATCAAATGCAAAATCTTGAGTTTGTTCTTGAGCAGTGATTTAGCCCTCATGTGGTGGTTTCTTGTACTGCATTTAGAGATTTAAATGGTAAATAAAAACCTCAGAACTTTAGTCATAGGTAGATAGATAGATAGATGTATACATACAAACATACATATATTACTCATCGATTATAATATGTGTGCTGTTTTTCTCTTACAGTTTGATGCCTGGAATTAAATCTGAAGCAAAAAAAACAAGACAGAAAGAAATACAGAAGCAAACTAAAGGAACTCTTTTTATTCAGCTTCTGTCATCACCTTCAGATTCTGCTAATATGGCTATTGTTCTACACTCCAGCCCAATTCTTTGGACCCGTTTGGCAGCCCTAGTCTTCACCTGTGTGGCATTCTCTGTAACTGTACATAGTGGCAGAGACCTCCATGGCACTGGAAACTGGTGCATCTTCTGCTGGGCTTTCAGCTTTGCCGGCACACTACTTGTCCTGCTGGTGGAGCTGTTTGGCTTGCAGACCAGAGCACCTGTTTCATGGAAGAACTTCCCAATCACCTTCGCCTGCTATGCCCTTCTGCTCTGCCTCTCTGCCTCCATTATCTTTCCCCTCTACTACCTCAAGGGCTCAATGAGCAAGAGTGCAGACCATGACTATCGTATAGTGTCAACCGTCTTCTCAGCCCTTGCAACCATCGCTTACATGACCGAGGTGAGCATCAGTAAGGCTCGTCCAGGAGAAGTTACTGGTTATATGGCCACAGCCCCTGGCCTCCTGAAGGTCTGTGAGACCTTCTTGGCTTGTATCATCTTTGTCTTCCTGAGTGACCCTGTTTTGTACAACAGTCACAATACACTCAAGTACTGCATGTCCGTCTACTGCATCTGTTTTATTCTGTCAGTTGCCATCATTTTGCTCTGTGTTGGAGAGTGCACCAGCTGCCTCCCATTCCCCTTTGCCCGGTTCCTTTCTGCCTATGCCCTTCTGGCTGTGCTCCTCTATCTGTCTGCAACCATCATCTGGCCCATCTTCAACTTTGACCCCAACCACGGAGGGAGTAAACAAAGGCCATCCAGCTGTGTCAACCATCCAGGGTTATGTGTGTGGGACAAGCTCATGGCAGTGGCAGTCCTCACAGGAGTCAACTTCATCCTTTACCTGACTGATATGATCTACTCAGCCCGTTTGGTGTTTATCAGTGCTTGAAGAAGAGAGGTGGTGTCAGGGCCATCAGTATGTGATAAATGAAATTGAATTGGGATTTTTCAGAAAGGCTCTTGAACTGTGTTCGAATTCAGTGCACTTAATGTGTATCCACTATCCGCTTTGGGTCATTAAGAGAAGAAAAATCATAAACATATTAGTTTAAGAATAATCAAATTAAAGTGCTTAATAAAAAGTTGATACAATTACCACATCACACTATTCGACCATACTCATGCCATTATATTGTACACTGTTACGATTAATTGGGGATGTCTTTTGAGAAACCAAAAAAATGACATTATACCTTGCAAATTAGATCATGTGTAAATAACAAGAGATGATCAGTTGGAATGTATATACAATTATGATCATCAGTGTCTCATTTTTCCTTTTCACATTGATGTAAAATGTCCAAGATATATTAATATAAAGGTCTAATAACAATAGAAAAAGGACCTGATACAAAAAAACAATAATATATATTTTTTTCACATTTGATTAATTGAAGTCAAAGCTGGCAAATGATCAAATGATCAAACTTAACATGATTTACTTATTTAATTACTCATTTTAACTTGTTCATAAATTAGCTGTGGGCTCATCAAGTTATATTTTGATGGCAAATTTTAAGAGATGAACATGAATACAATCAAGTAAGTCAACCAAGATTTTGAATGAATGCCTAGAACTTCAATAATGGTCAACTTAAAGGTCTGTTTTTGATTGAATCCTTTTAAGTAATGGTGTAACATGTTGTTAGTTAAGGGTGATACTGACAGTTTTGCTAACATTGCATATGCAGGTTGTATCATTTATCAGTTACACATTTTCCATGCAAATTCTTGAGCTACTGCAAGAAGTGGTGTTACAATGAATGCTAATACACTATTTGTATCTGCAAGCTACAGTCAGCAACTACATATTTATAGATTTTAAGGTTGAAGATAAGATTGTGCTTATTAATATTAGTATATTCAGTGTATGTTTAAATTCATAACATCAAACTTGTGCTGTTTAAATCATATCAATCATCAGTTTGGTCAGAATTGGTTTGTTCTTCACTTTTGAAAAAACAAAGTAACAAGACCATATATAGATAGATAGATAGATAGATAGATAGATAGATAGATAGATAGATAGATAGATAGATAGATAGATAGATAGATAGATAGATAGATAGATAGATAGATAGATGGAGAGAGAGAGAGAGATACTGTACTTTTATGTGTTCCTTTGATGTCAGAATTGTTTACTGTTCTATACTCTGCTGTTTACGATTCACATATGCAACCACATCAGTATTGTTGAAAAATGTAATCCAGAATTTCAATAAAACCACTTGTAATACGGATGAATGTGTAGATTATTCCATTTTAGTTGAGCTAATATTCCATATTATCCACTTCAAATTATTACTATTTGTGTCTACTTTGGGGATAACGATTGGTCTACCAGCACCTCAATAACAGTTTTATTGGAAGGATGATAATGGTCAGTGATGCAGATATCCATTTTACTAAGATGAATTTCTTATTTTGTAAAGTATGTCAACATTACACTAAGGAGTGTGACAATGCACAGTATGTGGTTGAACCATACTATCACTCAAGGCTATAATGGCATTGATATGTAAAATGTATCACACGACTCAGCCATCCAACTTACGTTCACAATTGAGCCTGTACTGATTTCAGCATTACCTACATATTTTTTTATCAATTAATATACTGTATACTTCGGATGTAAAACACCAACCTCGTATTTTTACACCCTAAAAGTACTTTATATTCATAGCAATGTGTGTTTAAAATCTTCCCCATCATAAAGGAAATAAATACATTTCAACAACAAACCATTCTTTTAAAGAGAATCTTGAATTATTCTTGACTTTGTGTGAACATTTTAGCTAGATAATGCTAGAAAAGGTGTACAAATGACCATTTTGTATCCTGTTACCACAAGTAAACACTGAATTTCAGTCTCACTATAGACTCACAATCATTTTGTGAAATAACTGCACAACTTTGCACTAAACAGTGAATGTTTATAAGTTGGATGTGATTTTATTCCATTGATCCACACATTTCCTGCCACTTATTTGGGGTCATGATTGGGGTAATGATGGCAGTGTAATGGAAAATTTTGTATGCACCTGGTATTCTCCTTCTTTTCCTTTCCGCTTTTTCCCGCAGGTGTTGCCACAGCGAATCAACCTTCTCGATCTAACCCTTTTCTCTGTAACCTCATCCTTCACGCCAACTGCCTTCATATCCTCTCTCACTACGCCCATAAATCTTCTCTTTGGTCTTCCTCTAGACCTCCTGCCTGGCATCTCTAATTCCAGCATCTGTCTACCAATATATTCTCCATCCCTCCTCTGTACATGACCGAACCATCTCAGTCTGGCTTCTCTGAACCCTCCAAAACATCTAACATGTGCTGTCTCTCTGATGGACTCATTCCTGATATAGGTTTGATTTTCAAATTGGGTTTTGGCAAAATGTTTTACGCCGGATGCCCTTCCTGACACACTCTGCATTTGCCTATGCCCCCCTGAGTCTGGCTCCGGTAGACACTGGCCTGTGCCTCATACCCAGTAGTCTCCATACATGGCAAATTTAATGAAGGCCTCATAACCTTGACAGAGATTTGACTTGTTATCTATTTGCCTACCAAATGCCCCTTCTTTGTACATCTGCTGTTTTCTCAATTTCTTGGTTTCAAACTAAACCATTGTCTAGAAGCCTGTCAAGTTGGTTCCATTAGGGACACGTGCACATTACACAGGAGTCAATCCTTAAGGAGGACCCAACTGTCCTGCTAACAAGTAAAAACCGCACCCTAGAGTTGAGTCTTTGTACTTTTTTCTCAAATTACTCTGTACTCTGTGGGACTTGTACCTTCTGGGGCCTCAAAATAAACATCCAAAGACCATTCTGACCATCCTTTGTTATTCATCAACTTTCTTAAAGAAGCCTCCAAGAAATTCCCCAAAAGCAGCAGCCTAAGCAGGGAAACCCAGACTTCCCTCTCCCTGGCTACTTCATTCAGCTCTTCCGGGGGAATCCGTAGGTGTTCAAATAGTCCCAAATAGTCCCCCAACAATTTGGTGTCAGAAGTGGGATAGCTGAAGATCCGTTAGGGACCTCCTTGACTGTCGGTGGCTGATCTACAGGGATTGACAATCCTCCTCTACCTCAGCTAAAAGCGAATTACAGAGATGAGAGGGCCGATGTCCGGGAAGGATAACCGATCGGATTCACGTATATCCAACAAATTCAAAACACTGCGTCAACGGTGAGATGTAAAATTCTTAATTGGTGATAAAAACAACAAGAGTGATAAAAGTCATTTGAGGTGAACACCATGCTGTATTTCCTGTGAGGTCCAAACAATTTTTAGCGAACATTGTCAAGACAAAGTGGGGAAGAAGATTTAGTTACCTTTTAGTGAATAAACTAAGTGCTGATTTCTCAGGTTTAGGGAGACAGTCAGAAAGACCTGGTTCGGCTGGGACCCGTCTAAGACTGGGATGCTTAATCCTTTGTGCCGAACAAACAAAGGGATTCACAAGGACGCTGGTGTCTATAGTAAGCGTTTAGACATCTGGTACATCAGGTCGAATCTCCTGGGTGAGCTGTCGGGAGTTTAGGAGATCATTGGAAAGGATCAGAGTAAGGGAGTGGTGCTCCCCAAGGGTCCCATAGTGAAATGCACAGTGGGTAATTACGGACCAAAATCTGTTGTCTCATTGAATGGTCAGAACACTGGTTTTCCAAAAGGGAGGTCATTCAGTCCAACACAATTGTCACAGTTGGAAACAAAACTCAAAGGAAAAAAAAAGGAAATTAGGAAAAAGAAAACAATTAAGGTTAAAGACTTGGAATGCGTTGAAAGGCATGTGGAATACTGCAAATGTGGAAAACTGAACGTGATTGTAGACAGACAAAGCAACATCAGAAGTGTGAATTGCAGATGATTTGGACAGATGAAGAAGAGGGAAAACAAAAAGGAGGGAATGTGAAAAGAGAACAGATAAAAGCCAGCTCTCCCGTTTGTATCCCTCTTTGACAAGAGTGAAGGGTCCTCTTTTCGACACATGTCAACACAACAGGAGCATGGATCATTCCAATCCAATGACTTTGCCTGCTTCATCTGCAGAGATCCTGTACATTGGGCCAGGGGCCACCCACAGAAGCTTGGACTGCCCAGAGGACGAGGCTGGTGACAAGGGCTGAATTCTATTCAGTCTGACGGACATGAGAGGGAGGGTTGGCTGTGTGTGGAGAAGACACCCTAATATCCTGCAGCGACTAAAAGGAGAAGTGATAAAACACACACAGCACACGCAACGAAAACCAGCTTGGAACTAAACCCACATAAAACGCGCGGACAATTATTACATCATATAGAAATACTAGAATAGTCCTAGGCTAAAATGAAGATTGGAACTTACACAAAGTATGAAACTGAAAATTTCTAGAAAGAAGTCAGCTGAGTGCAGCGGCTGGGATACCAGTTAGAGAGGGTTTCTCCAAACTTATCTGCTGCACAGACCAGGGAGACAACACAGCGCCCTCTCAAACCCGGAAGCACAGCTTTCTGCTATCTTCCTCTTGCCCAGTGAATCTCTTGGGAAGGGATTTAATTCTCATTGTCAGCCTAACTTTGCTGTCAACTCTGGAGGGGGTGAAGGTTACACGTTCTGTCTTCACACTCTTGTTCTTTAAAGATCACACCAAAGTTTCATACGTGTACCGGTGGCTTTTTCCGCTCACAACGTCTAATGTTTTAATTGCTCTAATCTTCCAGAAGTTCCACACGGATGCAGATTTTATGAGACTGGCCCACCTGCACTGTAATGCCCATGTCTCTCCCAGCCCAGAAGATGACTATGCAGACAGTTTCTTTTCTGGCCTGAATGATGATATTCGGACGTGTGCACTTTATTCGAGCTCCTGGCGCAGCGTTTTCACCCTACAGCTTACTGACAGCCAAATGCAGTACTACCAGATCTCGGATTCCTACCCTCAGATATTGCTGTCCAAAAGCCCCACAGAACGATGGAGAGACTCTGGTCCCTTTTAACTTAAAAGTACACAGATCTCAGATTGGGAGCCGAAGGGGAACCCTTTCTTCATGTATTCTCCGTTCCATGACATGTAGAAGACCACCTATGCCATGATAACCCCCGTTCTCTGGACTGTTTATGTTCTTGACTGTTCGCTTACAGCACACATGCACACACTCGTTTCTTCTGGAAACCAGGTCGCTTCCTCCAGAACTATCCGCAGTTCCTAATCTCTCTGGGTGACACACAAATATCATTTGGGGCTCATTAAGTCTGACCAGCCTCTCCACATTTGGGCCAAATGAAATTACAGACCAAACAGAGCACAATGTCCACCCAAACCCATTCTCTTCTTGCAGCAGGTGTTATTGTTCCCTGTCCAGATTCTCATGTGTGCACCCCAATGTTTCAAGTAAAGAAGATCTGTGACAAATCACGGGATGAATGGAGATTTGTCCAGTACCTCAGAGCTGTCAATGCCGCAATTCACGCAAGGGCTCCACTTGTTTCAAATCCATGCATTACATTAGCACAAATTCCTTCAGATGCACAATGGTTTTCAGTAGTTGATCTCTCCAACGCATTTTTTAAGTTATATGTTGATGACTACGCATCACGAGACCCTCAAACTAGTATTAATCATATTGGTTTTTCTGTTGTTTGAGATCTCAACGTTCTCTGCTCTGGACTGCTTCCATGTCATTTCTCAGCAAAGGCAGCAGAGTCGGTTGCACTCACCGAAGCCTGTAGATTAGTCACGGGCAAATCTGTGACTATTTTCACAGATTCCAGATACGTCTTTAGTGTTGTACATGACTTTGGCGCTCTCTGGAAGCATCAAAAAAAATTTAAATCTGATGGTAAGCCTATTCTCAACCATTCTCTCATGGCTGAGCACCTGGAGGCTATCTTATTGCTCACTGCCGTAGCTGTCAGCAAATGCTGCACCAATATAAACCTCACTGACCCCGTTTCATTAGGAAATGCTTCGGCTGATGCAGCTGCTAAAGCAGCAACTTGCCTCCCTCTTATCACCTCACATTGCCTTCATTCACTCCCATCACAAGATATTCTCTCCGTTGTGGCCCCTATGCTAAAATTTGCTACACCACAGGAAAAAAATGTTTGGAAATTGAGTGACTGTTACTCAGACTCAGGTGTGTGGCTGGGACCCAACGGCAACCCGTGCCTGCCAAAACACTTCTTCCCTCATTTTGCGAAGTTGACACATGAGTTGGACCATGTATCAAAAGGGGGGATGTTTAAATGCCATAAACACCCATTGATTCACAAAAGACTTCTCAGTCACAGCTCAAAAGCACCGTGAATCATGTCTCATGTGCATCCCACAAAATATTGGGAAACCAATCAAATCACAAGCAATAGCAGCACATCTACCCCCAGATCGACCTGTCCAATATTTACAGATAGATTTCATCAAGCTTCCACCATCTGAGGGCAAAAAGCAATGTCTGGGGATAGTGGATATTTGGTCAAAATGGGTCGAGGCCTTTCCCACCTCCTCTTAGACGGCCGAGGCAGTGGCAAAGGGTCTCCCTAAGGGAGATCATTCCAAGATGGGGTGTCCCATCCAAAATTTCCAGCAATAATGGTCCACATTTCGTAAACAAAGCAATCACACAAATGGGTGAATTTTTGGGAATATATTTCAGAAAACACTGCTTATCACCCAGTCAGTGGGGGTGCAGTGGAAAGAGAGAATGGAACAATCAATAAATTGGCCAAGCGTTGCACAGATACAGGGTTATCCTGGACCGAAGCTCTGCCCATCGTGGTGATGTATATGAGAATGCGGAAGAGAAACATAAGTCACCTCAGTCCGAACGAAATTCTATTCGCAGCACCTCCACACATGGGCATAGAACCTCCTGTTGGACCTCTACCGTCCACAACCTTGTGTGAAAACAATATGTTATCCTTTTATGCTAACCTGTCCTCCAACTTTGCAGACATTCAACGCCAGGTATCCCCAGCTCTACCTACTCCGGCCTCTGGACTCCTGCACTGTCTCCAACCAGGAGACCTCGTTATCACCAAGGAGTTTCGGGGGAAGAGCTGAAACACCAAGTGGTGGCAAGGACCCTTCCAAATTCTCCTGGTGACCAAGAAAGAAGTGAAAGTTGCTGAACGAGCAACCTGGATTCACATCAGCCATTGCAAGAAAGTGACGCTCCAATCAGAGGGAGAGATGAAATAGTGCTCTCCTCCTACATGCGATGTGCCAAGTAACCTACAGGACAAGGGGTTGTATGGATATACATGAACAGGTGAATTAAAACGCTCTGTCCCAATGGAGTCGCAAACTTTCAAACCATCGATCAACAAGCTTCATGTGGACTTAACCCATTGCCTGAAGGGACCAAGTATGGAAGGAGCATGACCGTGGCACCCATTCAGGCTCCCAGAACTGCGTGGTTCTAGAGGCACACTTCGTGTTTCCAACTTCCTGTCAGAAGATCTTTCTGACAGAAAGATAATTGGAACAACACAATGATAGTTATACAAGGATGACAAGACATCACAGACAGGTACAACATCACAAGCCTCACAAGAGTTAAAGATCATCCAGGTAATGGAAGCCAGGCCCAGTTACACAAAAGTTCAAGCCATTAGAATTTAGACAGGCTTTCAGGACAAAAATCTATGGTTGGAGAGTATGGCAGACGCAGTAAAGGTAGTAAATCAATCGGAGTGCCATAGTGGGAGTAGCAGAGGAACTACAGGCAAATTCATTTATGACTTATCAAAACAGATTGGCTCTGGATATGCTGTTGACGGCAAAAGGAGGAGTGTGGTTCATGTTCAAGGATCAATGCTGTGTGTTTATTCGAAACAATAAAACTCTGGATGGATCCGTGATCAAGGCTCTAACTGGATTAAGGGCTTTAGCTGTGGAAATGAAAGAACACTCGAGCATATATGACCCCTTGACAAATTGGCAGATGGAAGGCCCTGGTTGCATTAGTGTTCATCCCTCTAATAGCAGTAATAGTTTTTTTCACTTTGTTGCTGTATCCCATGTATCAGATCGTTCTGTAACAGGTGAATCATGAATGCCATAGAAGGAAAGATAGGATTACCTCCCCCTTATCAAATGTATCAGGAGGAGGCCCCCACCAACACCAATGATTCAGATTCTGACGCTGAGCCTGAAGTTTAGACGAGTGAATAAACTGGAACAGTGTGTTTATGTAAATCTGTACAACCCCCTTTTAGCTTTATATGTTACGAGAGTCTATCCTCCACAAAACAGCTATTTTCCATGGTATTTTATGAAGTTTCTATTTAAACCAGGAAATGGAGTGTATTAACGGATGTATCTTACCAGTCTATCTATCATCTCTAATAATTCTGATTGATCATAATGTGATCAAAAGCGGGGATTGTAATGGAAAATTTTGCATGTACCCAGTAGTCTCCACATATGGCAAATTTTAATGAAGGCTTCATAACCTTGACAGAGACCGGACCTGTTATCTACTTGCCTCCCAACTCCCCCTCCTTTAAACATCTACTGTTTTCTCAACTTCTTGGTTTCAAACTAAACCATGGTCTAGAAGCATGTCACATTGGTTCCATGGGGGATACATGTATGTTACACATGGGTCCATCCTCAAGGAGGACCCAACTGTCCCGCTAAGGTATAAGAACCACACCCTAGAGTTGAGTCTTTGTACTTTTTTCTCAGATTACTCTGTACTATGTGAGACTTGTACCTTTTGGGGCCACAAAATAAACATCCAAAGACCATTCTGACCATTCTTTGTTATTCATCAACTTTTTTAAAGAAGCCTCCAAGAAATTCCACAACAGCAGCAGCCTAAGCAGGGAAACCCAGACTTCCAACTCCCTGGCTACTTCATTCAGCTCTTCTGGGAGAATCCAGAGGTTTTCAAATAGTCCCTTCAGCGTGTCGCAGGTCCTCCCCAGGTCCCCCTCCTGGTAGGACATGCACAGAACATGTAACCAGTGAGGCATTCATGAGGCATCCTGACCAGGTGCACATGCCACCGTATCTATCTCCTTTTTATACAGAGGAGCAGTGGCTCTACTCTGAGCCCCTCCCAGATGACCATACATTTCACTCTATTTCTAAGAACACAAACACCTGTGGACGAAACTGTACTGAGGGTCTCTCTCACTGTGTTATGGACCACATCAATATCTGTGAGGACAATATAGTCCCATCTAAGAAGGTCCGTTGTTTCAGCAACAACAAGTCATGGATCAGCAAGAACATTAAAGCCCTTCTTAATAGGAAGAAGAGAGCCTTGAAGGCTAAGGACCACCAGACCCTCAGGGCTGTCCAGAGAGAGCTGAGGAGGAAACTGAGGGAGGCAAAACTCAACTTTAAGGAGAAGGTTGAGTCCAGGATGGAACAGAACAAGACAAAAGAGGTTCGGAGTGAGTTGAGGAAGATGACAGGCTGTGGGAAAAACACACCTGGAGTCGAAGGTGACCCCGAATTTGCCGTTGAGCTAAACCTTTTTTTCAATAGGTTTGACACCCGGTGTGCTGTGACAGTGGATCTGGGACCCTGTCTCCCATCTCCTCACCCTTTAAGCCAGTTTCAAAGGATGTTCTCTGATGACTCTTCCATCGTTGGATGCATCAACAACGATGACGACGAGGATTACAGAGACCTAATTGCGAGTTTTGTTGAGTGGAGCAACCAAAATCACCTCCTACTCAACATCTCCAAACAAAGGAGGTGGTAGAGAACTTCAGGAAGGATTGGAGGAGGCCTACACCAATCACCTTCCAGGAAAATAGGAGGAAATTGTGGACTCCTACAAGTTCCTTGGGGTCCACATTAACAATAAACTGGATTGGACACACAACACTGATGCCCTATACAGGAAGGGTCAGAGGAGGATGTTCTCCCTGAGGAGAGGAGGTTGTTTGGTGTCTGCAGCGGGCTCCTCAAGACCTTCTACTAGTCTATGGTAGCCAGCACACTCTTCTTTGCTATAGTGTGCTAGTGGGGTGGTGCCAGGACTGGTGAGAACAACAGGCTCAACAAGCATGTGAGGAAAGATCGCTCAGTGGTGGGACTGAACCTGGCCAATCTTGAATCAATGGCAGTGGCGAGGGTGAAGGGCAAACTGGGAGCTATCCTGAACAATCTTTCCCACCACCTGCACGACGAGCTGTGGTAGAAGGGCAGCTCATTCAGCCAATGGCTTATCCCACCCCGGTGCAGAACTGAACGCTTCAGACGCTCCTTTGTGCCTATGGCCATCTGTGCGACCACCACCTCACTTCTCAATTGCTCACACGTGTCGTGCCCTAACTCTGTTGTCAGTTGATTGATCCCGTTTCACCGTGTTGGCTGTGCCGTTAGGATAGCTGATTTATGCTATATATCAGATAGTGCTGTGAAGTTTTGTTAGTTTAAAAATGCAGACTTTTTTTGTACTGTGTTAGAGTCTCACAAGATTCCCAGTTAACTTCATGAAAACCAATCATCTGTATCCTGGAGTTTTTTGGGAGTGTTTAAACTGAAATGGAAACATAGCCCATGACAATGTTTGAAAAAGATCCCTCAGTGATGACATGCATTACTGCATGTGTGTATTTATCTTTCCTGTTTTTTGTTGTTGTTTTTTTTCCTCTAATGTTGCAGCTGCAACACCCGAATTTCCCCTATGGGGATCAATAAAGTATTATCTTATCTTATCTTATCTTACCCTGCCATGCGTCTTATCACTTGTATAGCAAATCATTTCACGAATTTCCCCTATGGGGATCAATAAAGTATTATCTTATTTATTTTGGTAGACTAAATAAACTCATTTAGATTTAAAATGATCCCTCTTCATCATTATCCTATTTTGTTTCCTCTTTTCTTCTTCCTGCCTTCAACTTTTTCTTTATGATTTGTCAAAGCATAATTTTTCAAACCAAATTAACCCCCTAGCCACTGATTCTGTGTGTGGTCTTGTTGGTTTGGAGGTCTAGGTAGGCGCCGCTTTGCTCTTGTGTGATAAAGAGGGAGCTGAACTTTCAATTTGCCAGTCTGTTTCTATATCCACTCACATGTTGTATCATAAACTTTGGGAAGAGAAGGGGAAGTCCACAGTGATATCCTGTTTAAGGTTTGATGGAGAGGCTAATAAAAGTTTGATCAAATAACAGCAAACAGAACAGGTGAGTAAAATGTACCTGGAAAAGAGAGTTAGTGTCCTGGATGACTGAGAACCTCCACCAACACTGTAACAGAGTTAGCACTGAGTTATCCGATGGCCCCGTAAGATAAATAATGCTCGTAAGTAATCTGATCCATCATTTTGAACTATCTAACTACAATAACTACTGACAGTAACGTAATCATGAGAAGGGCCTTGCTTTTTGGCCTGTCAACAAACATATTTTCAAAATAACTTAATTTTTTATTTTTTTTCCTCCTGAGGACACATCTAATTTAGTTGAAAATGTGAAATTATTGCCCCTCCTAGAGCACCTTATTGTGGTGGATTGGGTCCCGGACAGGGACCCCATGAGCTAAGTTGTCGGGGGCTTTCTGCCCCGAGTAGGGGCACCAAAGCCAAACAGGTCCCAGGTGAGGGACTAGACAAGCTCGACTCAGAAGACCCCAATGACAAAGAAGACAAATGGACCTGATGTGATTCACCGGGGACCCTCCCTGGAGCCAGGCCCAGAGACGGGGCTTGATGGCGTGCCTGGTGGCACGAACTGCACCCATGGGGCTTGGCCGGGCTCAGCCCCCTCCTCTTGGGCTCACCACCAATAGGAGGGCTCAAGGGGGCTTGGTGTGATGTGAGCCAGGTGGTTGCCAGGGTGGGGGCCCTGGCAACCGATCCATGGCCGCAGAAGCTTGCTCTAGGAACATGGAACATAACCTCTACGTTTGGGAAGGAGCCTGAGCTAGTGCACAAGGTTGAGTGGTTCTGGCTAAGTAGTCGGACTCACCTTGACTCACAGCCCCAGCTCTGGAACCAGGCCTCTTGAGAGAGGGGTTGGACTCTTCCTTACTCTAAAGCTGCCCTGGAGGGAGGCGGCGGGCAGGTGTTGGCATACTGATCGCCCCACAACTCTGCCCCTGCATGTTTGGAGTCAACCCGGTGGATGAGAGGGTAGCCTCCCTCCACCTTTGGGGTGGGGGACAGGTTCGACTGTTGTCGACTGTTGCAACCAAAAGCTGACTACCCACCCTTTTTGCGGCCCCCAGAGTGGCTGCTTGAGACCAACCCTGTCGGGGACGCCATTGTCTTACTGGGGGACTTCATGTGGGACTTCGCTCATGTGGGCAGTGACAGTGAAACTTGGAAAGCCGGGATTGGGAGGAGCGGTTCCCCCAATCAGAACCCGAGTGGTTTTGTCACTGGACTTCCGTGCTCATCATAGACTGTCTATAATGTCCACACATAAAAATGTGCACATGTGCACCTAGCACCAACACACGCAGTTAAATAATCAACTTTGTGGTCATGTTGACAGACTTGAACCGTCAGATCCAGGAGGAGCATGTGGTTTTCGTCCTGGCCGCTGAACAATGGACCAGCCCTACCCTCAGCAGGGTTCCTGAGGGCCCATGGGAGTTTGCCCAACCAGTCTACATGTGTTTTATAGACCTGGAAAAGGCATTCAACCCTGTCCCACGGGGAATCCTCTGGGGGGTGCTCCGGGAGTATGGGCCACCGGACCCTGTAATACAGGCTGTTTGGTCCTTGTATGATAGGTGTCAGAGCATGGTCCATATTGCCAGCTGTAAGTCAGACTTATGTCTGGTGAGGGTTGGAATCAGCCAGGGCTGCCCTTTGTCAACGATTCTGTTCATAACATTTATGGATAGAATTTCTAGGTGCAGCAAGGGTGTTGAGGGTATCCGGTTTGGTGGCCTCAGGATTGGGTCTCTGTTTTTGCAGTTGATTGGTTTTGGGGGGTTCATCAGATCATGATCTCCACTTCCGACTGGAGCAGTTTGCAGCTGAATGTGAACCTACTGGAACCTACTCTCACCTACGGGTGAGGGAAGAAACAAAGCTGTTTTGAGTTGTAGATCGTGACCGAAAAAACAAGGTCGCAGATCCAAGCGGCTGAAATTAGTTTTCTCCGCAGGGTGTGTCCAGGCTCTCCATTAGAGATAGGGAGAGGAGCTTGTCCATCCGGGACATCGCTGTTCCTCCACGTGGGGAGGATTCAGATCAGGTGGCTCGGGCATCTGGTGAGGATGCTTCCTGGACACCTCCCTGGTGAGGGTTCCCAGGCATGTCCAACCAGGAGGAGGGATCGAGGAAGACCCAGGACATGCTGGAGGAACTATGTCTCCTGGCTGGCCTGGGAACACCCCTGGAGAGCTGGACCAAGTGGCTGGGGAGAGGGAAGTCTGGGCCTCTCTGCTTCGGCTATTGTCCCCTCGACCCAACCTCGGACAATTGGAAGAGGATGGATGGATGGATGGATGGATGGATGGATGGATGGATGGATGGATGGATGGATGGATGGATGGATGGATGGATGGATGGATGGATGGATGGATGGATGGGTGGATGGATGGATGTTTTGTTTTGTCCTTTTCTGAATATGGTCCAGCAAACTTTTGTTTCAGTAAACCATGGTATTTGATCGTAGGAAGGTTGTCACGTAACTGAACATCAGAGTGAAGAAGTTAAATGCCAGCATCATTTTGAACTAGCACTGGCATCATCAGACATTGATATTGGGTTTTGTTTTGTTTTGTTGGGTTTTTTCCTGTCTGTTGAAAGTCAGATATAAGAATAGTTACTTGATCCATATGCAAATAACTCTTTTTATGAAGCTTAACAGCGAAAAAAGAATAACACATTTCTACCTCTCAAAATGGAGTATTTACAACCATTATTGAACTAATTTTATATTGAGACCTTAAAGTTGTATGTCGACAATCCACCAATTTCAATAATAATTTTCAAATTAATTTAAAGAGACTTAAAGATCACATGTTTTCCACTCCATTCCATCCAACTGATGCTATAATGATTTGGAGGCTGTATCAGTTTTGTTTATTAAAAAATTCAACACACGGACTTGAATAAGCTCAGGAACACCTGATTAAATACACTGGTGAAAAGTAAGTCGTCACAATTTCAGAAAAGTACACATACTACCGTTCAAAAGTTTGGGGTCACCCAGAAAATTTTGTGTTCCATGAAAAGTCACAATTTTATTTATCAAAGGAGTTGCAAAATGAATAGAAAATATAGTCAAGACATTGACAAGGTTAGAAATAATGATTATTATTTGAAATAATACTTTTCTCCTTCAAACTTGCTTTCTTTAAAAAACAGACATTTTCAGCTACAATAGTCATTTACCTCATTAAAAATGTATAGAGTGTATTTCTGATAAGTTCAATGTTATCTTCATTGAAAAAACAGTGCTTTTCTTTCAAAAATAAGTAAATTTCTAAGTGACCCCAAACTTTTGAACGGTAGTGTACTTTTAGCTCAAATATATAATAAATCAGACATTATATCCATTATATCTTTTTTACATCACAAAATAAACTGTTTGAATATAATGTTTCATAAATTTCAAAATATTTTTTGCTAGAATTTATTGTAGATCCACAAAAAAGTCCAGTTTTTTAATTCATACATATGATTATTGTAACATTTTTTGCATTCTTTTAAGATCAATAATCTTATAACATAATTATTGGGTCATTTGCATTGAACAAAAATCAAGAAATGAAAATCAAAAAATAAACTTCTTAAAAAGAATAAAAGTACTGCAGTGTATGACAAAAAGTGCACCAGTCTTACCTGTTACATTTCAACATTTTATGACATGAGAGAATTCCCAGATGATGACATGTTTCTATAGTTTGGTGGCTGTAGAACAGCACATTTTCTGGTAAAATATGAACATTTCACCTGTTTTTTGTTATTAACTCAAAATCAGCATTTACTACATACTCTAAACTAAGTTAGCTGTTAGCCTTAGAGATGATTTGTAATGCTGCAGACCACTGATGATAAAGCAAATCAACAAAGGATAGTTTATAGCAATGACAATTATGTAATGCTTTTCAGATCTGAATGAACACAAATCATGTTTTGTTAAAGCTTGCTTCTATCAGTTATGACAGCATCTGAGCACTCGAATGTGCCTTTGCCAGGCAATAAATTCTGAATAATGAAATTATTATCGTGAAAACTTATCACATAGGTATACATTGAAATCAGGATGTGGAATGCTCTCTTTTCAGTTTGATTCCATTAGGTTTCCAGGGAGTCGACCTACATCCACAAGTAAGACTAAACTTTTAATGATATATCAATTTGGTCTATCCTACATTTAATCAAGAAATGGCTTTCATTTTGTAACATATCCTCTAAAATACAGAAATGACTGTCTCCTACACCCTTGAGTTGGCAAATGCCAGGTTTGGGGGCTTTTCTAAACTCTTACTCAGGTGGAAGGGGAGCATCTACAGACTGCTTTACAATGAACTTTTGGCATTTTGTGGGGTTTATCTGTTTTTCAGTGTGTTCTACAGGTATACGGTAATTTCATTTGATATTTCACCATGTATTGTTAGTTTTAATAATTAATAGTGAATCTTGATTTTTTCGCTTTGCAGGTTCCTACATACACCAAATCAGAAGGGTTTTTTTAAGTATTTCCTTTTATTGTGATAATTTCTCAAACACCAGCTTCATCCCAGTTTCGTTTGTGCAAGGTAAATGTAATTGGCTGTTTTTTTACAAAATGGGACTCAAGATTCAAAGTGTTTATTGTCATGTGTAAAGTGTTGAAACGTGTTTCCCTGTACAGCACAATGAAATTCTTACTTTTCTGTCCGCAGTGCATTTAGATATGCATTGATAATAAATAATGGTATATAAAACATTATTATAAATGTGAACAGTGTTGGTAGTGCAGATATAACATTTGAGTGCAGCTTGGTGTGCAGAGAAGGCAATGGGGTTCTGGTGATCTTCCCTGCAGTCTTTACCACCCGCTGCAGGCGTCTGCGGTCCAGAGTAGTGGTGCTGCTGTACCACACAGTGATAAAGCTGGTCAGGATGCTCTCAACAATGCAGCTGTAGAAGTTGCTGAGGATCTTAGGCGACATGCCAAACCTCCTCAAGAAGTAAAGCCACTGCTAAGCCCTCTAAACCGTCTGTGTGTTGTTGAGGGACCAGGTGAGGTCCTCGCTTATGTGGACACCCAGGTATTTGAAGCTGCCAGACCGCAGATGAACAGTGGCTGATGAGGTCTCCTCTCCTCATGTCCACGATCAGCTCCTTGGTCTTGTCGGTGTTGAGGGTGAGGTTGTTGTCCTCACAAGACAACACCAGACTGGCAACTTCCAGCCTGTAGGCCCAGTGATGTATCATATCACTGCGGTGTCGTCTGCAGACTTCAGAATGATGTTGTCCTCATGAGAGGCGACACAGTCGTGCGTGAACAGGGTGTAGAGGGTGGGGCTCAAGAAACATCTCGGAGGAGTACCCATCGTCATGATGATGCTGGCTGAGGTCCTATAAACTATCCTGACACACTGGGATCTGCCAGTCAGGAAGTCAGGAAGTCAAGGAGCCAGTTACAGAGGGTGGGGTGCGGGGCAAGGGTGGACATTTTGTGTGTAAGTTTGTGGGGTATGACGGTGTTGAATGAGGAGCTGTAGTCCAAAAAGAGCATGTAGTCCAAAAAGAGCATCATCAGTCATTGTTTTCATGGTGGGAGAGGGAGTAGCGGAGGGTGGCAGCTGTGGCGTCTGAGGTGGACCTGTTGGACTGGTTTGCAAATTGCAGGGGGTCTAGGGTTTCCGGAATGTTGTTCTGACTGTGGGCCAGCACCACTCTCTCGAAACACTTCATAATGATCGGAGTGAGTTCTGTAGTCATTCAGGCAGGTGGGTGGGCTCTTCTTGGGGAGCTGCAGAGTGCCCTCTGACTTCGGGGTCCAAAGTTTTATTTCTCTGGTAACAGTGTTGGTATTTTTCTGTCTCTGTCTGTACGCGGGGTACAGAAACAGGGATATGTGGTCTGACTGTCCAAAGGGGGGGCGGGTTGCGGCTCTGTACGTGCAACGGACGTTGCTAGTTTAGGGTGGGAATGTCCACATGGTGGTGGTATGTGGGGAGTAGGGTCCGTAAGCCGCAAAGCTTGAAGTCGACAGCTGCTATCGCGATGGCATCAGGGTGCGCCGCCTGTAACGCACGTATGACGTCACAGAGCCTGCCTGGCGCTGCCGTGGAGTTAGCCTGCGGCGGGATGTAAACAACGGTTCGAAACACGGCAGTGAATTCCCTCGATAGGTTATAGGGACGGCATTTTACCAGAAAAAACTCCATGTCTGGCGAGCAGTGCTTGATCACATTCCTCACGTCTCCACACCACGAGTTCACGAACACACACACACGTCCCTTTAGCCTTACCGGAGGCTGCGGTCCGGTCTCTCCGGTATACGGAGTGGGTCCGCAGCTGAACTGTGGATTCCGGGACTTTGTCCGAGAGCCAGGTTTCAGTGAAAATCTGGGCGAAGCGCTCCTCGATTTCACGCTGGGTTGGGATTCTGGTCCTTAGCTCGTCCAGTTTGTTCTCCAGTGACCGCATGTTAGCGAGCAGGAAGCTAGGTAGCGGTGGTCGACTTGCTCGGGCTTTTAGCCTAGCATGCAGCCCACCACGCTTTCGTCGCGGTCTCCGAGGCGCCGTCCTCGGGCTGGCCATTGCTACTGCAGTGGCAATACGGAAGGCAGGTGTTAAGAACATTCTTGAGGCGAGGTACTTGTGGTAACCCCCAGGAACCCCGGTTGGTCCTCCTCGTCCTCTCAGTCCAAGGCCAGGGTCCGGATCTCCTAGCCGATGGTGGATGGTGGATGAGCCCTATTGTATCAGAGGTTAGTTCATAGCTACAGGGAGCAGAGAGAAACAGAGACAAGGACTGTGTTTGCTTTTCCTCCAGAAGGACTCCGCCTTATTGGTTGTAGTGAGTCTTATACAAAAGTTTGAACATTGAACATGAGGCATTGAGAAGTATGATGTAGCCCACAAAACAGGTGTGGACACAGATAAAAATGGGGGTGGGAGACTGGCTACTTTCAAGGCCGTTACATGACCCTGAGAGCATCAGTGGGCTTGTGTCTCACAGGAAAGAAATGAAAAGGTACAGAAAGGGGAGCATGTATCAAAGAGAAGTGGAAAGGTACAGGGAATCTCAGAAAATAGAATGGTAACAGAAAATTGTCAAACAGCAGGTCCTCCGGTTTTCCTGTTTGAATGAGAGACCGAATGGTTGTGTCTGACAATCAGTCCAGGATGTACCCCAACTCTCCCCCAGTGGCAGCTGGGAAGTCCTCAACCCTGAGAGGAAGATAAGTAGCATAGGCAATGAATGAATGAATGAATATTAGAAGCAGGACCTTCACTGATGATACTGCATTTTAAAAATGTTCATCCATCCATCCATCCATCCATCTTCCTCCGCTTATCCGTGGTTGGGTTGCGGTGGCAGCAGCTGGAGCAGGGAGGCCCAGACTTCCCTCTCCCCAGCCACATGGTCCAGCTCTTCTGGGGGGACCCCAAGGCGCTCCCAGGCCAGCCTAGACACATGGTCTCTCCACCATGTCCTAAGTCTTCCCCATGGCCTCCTACCAGATGGACATGCCCGGAATACATCCTGACCAGATGCCTGGGCCACCTCATCTGACTCCTCTCTATGCAGAGGAGCAGCAGCTCTACTACAAGTTCCTCCCAGATGGCCGAACCTCTCACCCTATCTCTAAGGGAGATTCCGGCCACTCTGCGGAGAAAACTCATTTTGGTTGCTTGTATCCACAATCTCGTTCTTTCTGTCCCTACCCACAGCTCGTGACCATAGGTGAGGGTAGGAACGTAGATCGACAGAGAATTTGAGAGCTTGGCCTTCGGGTTCAGCTCCCTCCTCACCACGACAGACCGGTACAGAGTCCTCATCACTGCAGACACTGCAGTGATGAGAGCTGGGGATCATGGCCTAACGGAGCCAACAGGACCACGTCATCTGCAAAAAGGAGGGACTTGATCCTGTGGCCACCAAACCAGATCCCCTCGATGCCCTGGCTGCGCCTAGAAATTCTGTCCATAAAAATTATGAAGAGAATCGGTGACAAAGGGCAGCCCTGGCGGAGTCCAACTCTCATCGGAAACGGGTCTGACTTACAACCGCCAATGCGGAACCAAGTTCCGACTCCGGGCAGACAGGGACTGAACAGCCCGTATAACAGGGGTCGGTACCCCATATTTCCGGAGCCCCCCCCCCACAGGACTGCCTGCGGGACACGGTCGAATGCCTTCTCCAAGTCCACGAAACACATGCAGACTGGTTGGGCAAACTCCCATGCCCCCTCGAGAACCCTGCTGAGGGTATAGAGCTGTTCCACGACCAGGACGAAAACCACACTGCTCCTGCTAAATCCAATATTCAATGACACAGCGGGCCCTCCTCTCCAGCACCGCTGAATAAACCTTGCCATGGAGGCTGAGGAGTGTGATCCCCCTATAGTTGGAGCACACCCTCCGATCCCCCTTTTTAAAAAGGAGGATCACCACCCAGGTCTGCCAGTCCAGTGGCACTGTCCCCAACGTCCATGCTGCAGAGGCGTGTCAGCCAGGACAGCCCTACAGCATCCAGAGCCATGACGAACCCAGGGACAAACCCCTCTTGAGAGGCCTGGTTCCAGACCCCACGCTGTGCGTCGAGGGGAGTCCAACTATATCTAGTCGGAATCTCTCAGCCTCGCGCACCAGCTCGAGCTCTTTCCCTGCTAGAGAGATGACATTCCATGTCCCTAGAGCCAGCTTCTACAGCCAAGGGTCGGACTGCCAAGGTCCCCCCCTCCGGCCACTGCCCGGCTCACACGGCACCCGACTCCCTTGGCCCTTCCTGTGGGTGGTGAGCCCAGGGGAAGGGGACCCATGTCGTCCTTTCAGGCTAGCCTGGCCGAGCCCCATGGGTGTAGGCCCGGCCACCAGGTGCTCGCCATTGAGCCCCACCCCCCGGGCCTGGCTCCACGGGGGGCCCTGGTGACCCGCGTCCAGGCAGAGTAAAACTAGGTCGTAAGTTGTTTTTCATCATGAGAGTCTTCTGAGCCAGGCTTTGTCTGGACCCTCACCTGGGACCTGTTTGCCTTGGGTGACCCTTCTGGGGGCATGAAGCCCCTGACTGTGTGTCAGTGTCTGTGAAGGTTCTCAGTCATACAAGTTGCAGGCAAATCTAATTGTGACTGGAAGGCGTTTCACATCTAATCCCAGAGGCAAGCACAGAAGAAGCCTCTTGGATGAGAGGTTATACATATGGAAAAACTAAACAAAGTCCATCTGTCACAATAAGATTTGAGTTTGATCATATTCTACAATTAATCTTATCTATCTCTCTCCCTTATATAAGTTGTTACGATAGCAGTCTACTAATTTTTTGTCTTCTGTGTGATTGGTCGCCAATTCCTGAACCCTGACAAAGGATACAAAGATCACAAACTGGACTTGTATGTCCCTGTTTTCACTTTGCTGCAGTTCTTCTTCTACACCGACTGGCTCAAGGGAAGATGAGCAAGATTTACACATTGAAATGTGAAATTTATGTTCTCTTCAAAACTGTGATTTTGTTTTTTTCAAGGTGGGAGAGCTTATAATCACTCCATTTGGTGAAGATGATGATGATTTTGAGACCAGCCAGTTGATTGATCGAAATATTCAGGTTAAGCTTCACAATATACCAGTGTTCTGTCACTAGAGAGCGATTGTCTTGGAACAGAAAAGATCCAAGACAAGTTTAGTTCCTAGCTGAGTTTTCAAGCTCTTCCTGGAAAGCTCCTCCTGGGAAGTGTTGTGACAAAGACACTGAACCCCATATTGCTCCATGGCTGCCCACGACTCATGGTTCATACATGATGTGTTAAATGCATCCATCCATCCATTGTGTGCCGCTTACCCTTCTCAGGTTCTTGATGGATAAAGTGGGGTACACCCTTTACTGGTCGCCAGTTAAATGCAAGAGATATATAACTGAATGTGGCAAATAAAGAACTTCTTCCTTTTGACCAACTATTGTCTTTACTGTTTATTCTGCACTTAGAATTGTAGTGGGGCCTGAGGAGAGACTGAATGGTGTAAAATCTTTTAATTGCTACTTTTTATGTAGGTATCAATGCTTGCGGTGGATGCAATGTACCAGGATCTGGCCCCAATTGTAAAGGATAAGCACTGGGCACAGAGACATTTTTCCAGCTCTTACACTGTATCAACAGCTGCAGAGAGTCTCACACCTGCATTCAAAGGTTCTACCTTTGATATAAGGTAAAATACCTCTCATGTCCTCTTCTGCTGTAGCACAAGTCCATAAAAGTCATAGGATATGGCCTTAAAATAGTTCTTGTTCGCAGAATGAGTGCCGAGGACCTTGACATTCCTCAGTCTGCCAATACGTCTCTCAAGACACAGTATTTCCCTCTCAGGGAATCTCTGAACAAGGGGCTGGACCGACCCCTGCAGAAGGGGAAAAAAACCCTGCACGTACAAAGCCTCCCCTGTCTGATCAGTATTCCATCACATCTGAATGATGATGAAAACACAAATTAGTCATCTGCTGTTACAGCCCATGTCTCCAATCATAGATCACTCGAGTTTGAGTTTAAATATTCCCTTTAATGAAATGTTGAGGTTTGACAGGCAGAGAGAACACATAACGACACTCAGTACTTCTCAGTGGCAGGAGATCAACTTAGAATGGGAAAATTAACTGGTCATGGCTGTTGACAGAACACAAAATGCCTCCTATCTCCCAGGTAGAAATGAATTCCCCCAAGTTGCCGGTTGACAAAAAGAAATTGAACTCCACTTTTAGTCGAGTCTTAATTAGTGCCCTCAAAACTGACACTGGACTCTCATCCCCTTCATTTCGGGCCTTCGATTTCCGGGTCAGGCAAACGGCCAATTTAGCTGAGCCTGACAAAAAGTTCAGCATGACAGATGTTTTCTTATTGGTCTTCGAATAATTTGGACCAAAAATAAACAAGTACAAAGTAAAGGGAACAACCAAATCTAAAAACAAACCCCGCAAGAAAGTACACAATGACAGCAACCTTGGGCATTTGACAAACAAATGAGGCAATGTTTCTGGGCGTGAACAAAACAAACAGTCCTCCGTCACCTCAGGCTCAAAACGTGCCCTGTAGGTGTCGGTGGCTATGGCGCCGTACACAATCCTCCATTGGAGGTCACCGGCCCACTTGTCCAGTGGTGCTCGCAAACTCTTCTTAGGAGAAATATTTGGTCTGAAGAAATCGTGCCACTTCGATTCCTTCACTGTTGATAAGGGTTGCAAGTTCAGGACTTTGATGCACGTGGCATACAGGTCTTTTTTGTCCGTGTCTTAAAACGCCTTCAAGCTTGAGGTTTTGAAAGTTAGTAGCAGGCCGTCCTCCTCCTCCTTCCACTCCTCTGAATCTCCTCTAACAAGACTCTTAGAGGCACCAGTGCAGCAAGCTTATGCCAAAGCATCAAAGCAATCAGATTGTTGATAACCAGCACCCTCCCCCTAAAGGACAGCTGAGGGAGTAGCCACCTCCACTTCGACAGCCTCTTACTTTTTCCTTCACCCCTTCCCAGTTCTTTTTCGTAAAGGCCTCTGCCCCGAGGTATACCCCTAGCACCTTAAGGCTGTCCCTCTCCCAGCTGAGGCCAGCGGGTAATGCGAGCAATGTGTGGCCGCTCCATTGGCCTAGCAGCAGTGCTTTGCTCTTTCTCCAGTTCACCCTTGCCGAGCTCGCCATCTCATATAGCAAGAGAGAACTCGTGAGGTGCTGGATATCATCTTGGTTGGAAACACATGTATATACATCATCAGCATCATCAACGAATAAACATGATCAAATTTGTATTGACAACTATGTAATGAAAAATGAAAAGTATCACACCATATTTTAACTACTGAAAAATTTATTTTGTTTAGTTTTGAGCCATTATTTTTTTAGTTTTTTTTATTAAGATAACTAAATATATTTGGAAATCGGTTACATTATTTACAAGTATTGTCTCCTTTCTTTTAGTTTTCTGTTTGTGTATTTAATGTATCGTTAAATAACATTGTGTGTACACTGTGTGTAATACATACATATGTATATGTGTATATTTTGTATGTGTGTGGAACTGTAATCATTCTTTTTTATTGTCAGTGGTTGTAGTAGTAATAGCAGTAATGATAGTTGTAAGTTGTAGTAAGGTTAATTTTCTTGTTTTTTGTGATTGCAATCACAACATTAATTATCATTGTTTTTGTTTGTGAGAATCAAAAGAGTAAAGAGTACCTAAAATCCAAAAACAATTTCATAGAAATTAAGCAACAAAAATACCTTGAAATTAGTAAATGATGAATAAATGATAGGCATGAAAGTGTATTATGGGAACAACATAAAAATGAATGAAATAAATAAATGGCCGTATTCTTCATTTAAGTGAAGATAAATACCTGTCAATTTACTAACTGCCACGACAAGAATTATACTTAGAGCTTTTATTTCTCAGTACAAACGACGGAAGTTGGAACAAGTCAAAACGTCATAGCTTTTCCGGTTTGTCAGTGCGTTCATAGAATTTACAGCAGTAAACGACTTGAAAAAACAATACCAAACGAAACGCTTGTTTTCAGTGGCGGTAAGTCAACTGTCATTTTTTATTACTTTATTTAGAATATATGAGGACTTTATAGCTTTTTTTGTTTCAAAAGACTTCGAAAATGAGCAACACGGTGTTAGCTTACTTAGCTTAACATATTAGCCAACATTGAGGCGACAGTGTTTTCTCGATGTTACTTTTTGCTGGTTGACATTTTAACTAACCCATTGGAATACGTACACCAATAAAAGCAATGTCTTGGATCTGGCTGCTGATACTGTGTCCTCTGTGTTAAGCGAGTCCTTGTTTACATCAGTTCGTGTTTGTGTGGTTTCATTAACAGACGCATCCCAGCAGCAAAACCAAGGCAGAATACTGCTGTAATGCCAGCTGTTCCACCCCATTACATTCCCCATCATGTCTCTGGGTGACAGCCCTCACCTATTGCTCGGCCGCATTCGCTTCGTGAACAGGTGCATCGAATGTTTTAGGAAGAGCGAGCCCCTTCCAGAGAGTATATGTTACGTGCAGAAAGAAGTTTGCTATAAAATCTGCAAGGATTCATCTTCCGCCTCCTCAATCACCTCCGGGGCCTCTACTGGAGGCTCCAGTGTCGGGAAGACTGTCGTGCCCGTCTTCGACAGTCCAAATCCGACCGTGCTCAACAAGAGACTATGTAAGTACAACATTGAACCTAAAAAGGGGACCTGTATCCGTACAACAGGGGAGGAATACTGTAACAGCCAAGGCCTCTGGGTCAAAATCAGCAAGGTAAGACTTTTCAGTCAGTTAGAACCAAGTTTTTGCCACTCGGTAACACACATCTCTGATTGACCTGCAATCTTTACAATGCCTATGGACTATTACAAGTTAATGTGACCTTAATTTAAGTGGCTGGAACAGTAACAAATGTGTAAAAGGGCAATTGTTATTATAATTCTTCTTCTTCTTCTTTTCCTTTCGGCTTTTCCCTTTCAGGGGTCGCCACAGCGAATCAACCTCCTCCATTTAACCCTATTCTCTGTATCCTCCTCTCTCACACCAACTACCTTCATATCTTCTCTCTCACACCAACTACCTTGCCTAATCGTGTATCTTCCACCACAGCTTTAAGACCTGTGATTGAATTTTATTTTTTCAGACAACATACCAACTCTCACAAACTGCACCCTGCTCCTCTCTAATATTTGGCTCCTCTAAAATTCCTGAGTAGTTGAAATTTTAGTGCAAAGTACATCTTATTTATCTGTCAGTCTTTCTATTTCTGTCTATCTATAATTTTGACAAATCAGAAATTTATTTTAATTACAAATTCCTAGTATAAAAGTTGGGAATCCTATATTAGAATATATTGCTGTTATTATCCTATTGCTAACTAAGAATCAGGATTTTGACAGTTTAATCATCAAACTGCAGAGATGAAAAAAGGGGAAATGGCTCCCATTCATTTTAAAAGTGAAGGAGGCCATTGACAGTTTGTTGTTTGACAAAATGTGTGCATGTTAAAATGTATTTGTCTGTGTGTCAACTCTGGTTGTATCTTTTGATGTATTTATTCATTTTACCTCTCAAATATGTAAAATTTTAGGTTGTTCTTTTGTGCAAATAATAAATTTCAGTCACGGGCTATCATGTTGTATAGTATTAAATGATACTGTGAGAGGACATATGCCTGAAATTATGATTTAAATCATTATTAATTTCAAATCTTGACAGAAAAGGGGTTCCATGTCTTTATCCAGGAACAGCTGGAGGAGCACTGTCTGGATCAGGAGTTAGAGGAGGGCTGGATCTTGGTGTGTAAGCACACAGAGGGAGGCGACCGGCTAGTGCCAGTAGAGTCATCAGAGACTGTGAGCAGACAACATCAACTCTTTGGCTTTGACCATAAAGCCTGCAATAGGTGGGAGCACGTGGTAGATGTGGAAAATGCAGTGCATATGGGGTCCAAACCTAAGGTTGCAGAGTGTGATGACGCTGCTGTGAAGAAGCTGAGGTGAGGCAGCATATTCTGTGTCAGGGGGTTAAAACATCTTATGTAAGTTTTTGGATTTGAAAAAAAGTGTCTCTCTGTTTTGAAGTTCCTTCTTCAATATCCATTTTATTTATGTTTTGTCATTGATTTAAGATTTACTTTCTTGGTCATTTGTAGATGATTTCAGCTCCTTTGTCAAGAATGCTCAAAAGTTTTCATGGTGTTTTCACATGCCTTTTAACACGAGTAAATTGATGACTGAATTAGACAAATGTTCTGTGATTTATTCATTCAATGTTTATATTATAGCATTAAAGGTCAAAATGATGTTTCTTACTTGATAATATTAAAGAAAATCATTATTCCTCAATATATCAATGTATTGCTCAGCTCCATTTTAAAGGAACAGATGAAGTACACTAAGCAATTTCATACTCTCTCACTATGTATTCAGGTATGTTCCTCCTACCTGGACATATGAATGCGATGAGGACCTGGTGCACTATTTTTATGACCACATCGGGAAGGAGGATGAGAACCTTGGGAGTGTGAAGCAGTGTGTGACCAGTATTGATGTGTCTTCCTGTTCGGTGAGGAACACACCACACTCAATCTCCAAAGAAAACTGAATCCTTTAAAATAATTTGTTTCCCTGATTTTGAAGACATTGTTACTATCTTTGTAAAGTCTTCATGAATAATGTTGGCTTAACAAAAACGGGCTTTTACCTTTTAAAGAGTGATCCAGAATTTCATTAAAACTGTATGAGAAGAATCAAGTTAAGTGTGATAACACTATTATAGAATGCTATCACTTCAGCCCCGAATAAACAATCACATTCATCAGAATGAATTTAATAGTGACACTTTTCAATAAAATGATAGGTAAAAATCCATAAGGTAAATGTGTTACAAAAGCAATTTAAACTTATAACTGCCTACAGGAGGACCCCAGTGGTGGTGCGACCTGTCTGACAGATGGTGACAAAGAAACATACTGGGAGAGTGATGGAATGCAGGGACAACACTGGATACGTCTACACATGAAAAGAGGCACCATAGTAAAGTAAGGAACTGAGCACCAGTTTCTGATTTTTTTTTTCTTTGTCTTTATTTATCTTCTTTTAAAAGATCAGCTTCAAGCAGCATCCAAAATGGACTCAGTTTTAATTGTCACCTTTGGATAGTAACTGTTCACTTATACCTTGATTATTGTTGGGCTGGAAATGTTAACTTGCATAGAAATTGAAGTGATTTTTTTTTCTTTTTTTTGAACATGCAAGCGAGGCATCCCATATCAAAAATGAAGATTATTTCCTTTGGTGGGAAAGTTCTCTTGCCTTAAAATAGCTTAAATCAGATTTTTAACTGGTCAAGCAGCTTGAAATATATTTCCTAATATACTATTTTAATGGTTAGTACCGGTGTATTCAAATGCACTGGATCAATATTAGAAATAAAGGGAAATTCTGATTTTATCAAAAATAATTATTACTTTCTTTTTTGGTAAAACTGGACACAGGCTACTGTTTGTATAATCTGTTGAAATTCAATATTCATAGGAATAACTATCACGATGTGACTAATATGTGATTAAAGATTTGTGGTTTATTGGATGAACATTGTTTTAGAAAGGACAGCAAAATACTGTACATCTTTTTAATGGTTATTTGTGCCGACCAAAGTAGTTCTGACTACAGAAACTTGGACAGGGTATTTACTAATGGTTCACAATGTATGAATGGGGTTACATTTTAAACTTCTGTAAACCCAAAGTAAGTTCGATTTTTGACAATTTTAGCAAAAACAGTACATAAAAGCATCTAATAACAAAAAACAGTGATGAGGAATTACAAGGACCACATCATATGTATGGTGTACTGTATATCTAAACTTCATATCAAGTATGTTAATTTAAATGCAGGACAGTTATTTTTACATTTAATAATGTAAATCATCATTGTCTAAAACAATCATTCAATCATTTTCTATACTACCTATACTGTACTCGGGGTTAGAGCCCATCCAAGCTGAGATTCTACAATAGTCAGTTTACACCCTGGGCTTGTCATCAGTCAATCACAAAACCATATATAGAGGCATAGAACATTCATTCTATCATTCATGTATCTGGACAATTTAATCTTCAATTAACCCTATGTATGTTTTTGGACTGTGTGAAAAGAAACCCGAATAGACGAGGACATGTGAGCCTCATACAGAAAGGCCCGATTTGGAATTGAACAAGGAAATGATTGTGCTAACCACAAAATGATTTATAATATAAACCTATATGTTGAACAATATAAACAGTTTTTCCAAAAATTTACAATTCAAAGTTGACCTGTAACCAGATAGTTAGTGTAACTGTAGTTAGAATCTTAGAACTGGATTGCAATACTTTAGAACAAACCCAATATAAAAAAAAAAGTATATAATCTTGTGAAATCAGCAAAATCAGTAAAAAAGATTCTAACAGAGAGCTTTTCCTTGCACTTTAGTAAACTGATTCTGACAGTGGACTCAACAGATGACAACTACATGCCCAAGAGAGTGACAGTATATGGAGGAGAGGGAGACAACCTGAAGAAGCTGAGTGATGTCACCATTGATGAGTGAGCTTTTTCACGTGTTTTTTTCACAAAAAAATACACCGACAAAGGGTTCAAGTGGTGATATAGAGTGCACCTTGTGATAAAAGACTCAATATTTTTACTATTAGCTGTTGACAAAAATCTGTTTCATCTCCAGTACTCTTATTGGTGAGGTTTGTGTGTTGGAGGATATGTCGTTTCACTTGCCTGTCATTGAGATCCGAATCGAGGAATGTAGGGGTAAGAGTTGAGAAGTAGTTTGGCCAGTTGTTTTACTAAAATAAGTGTCATCTGACAAGACAAATGGAAATAGCAACTCTGTTGTTTGCAGATGAAGGGATCGATGTCCGAATCCGGGGGTTAAAGATCAAGTCATCTTGTGAAAGAGATCTTGGACTGAATGCTGATGTTTTCCAGTCCTCAAGCCTGGTGCGCTACCCTCGTTTGCAAGGCACCCTGCCTGACGTCTTGTATCGCCGAGCACTTGTTATTCAGAGGTAGGCCTATATACTGAATGTCATTCATCAGCAGTTTTGGCACCAGTTTTATGAAGGCTGGCTAATATATCAATGTATATCATTTATTGAATTGAACTGAAAAAGCCTCTCAGATGAGAAGTGAAATGTCTTCAAGAAAAATAAGAAAATCATGGTCCAGTTGCCACAGAAATATTTTACAATGATTAGCCATGACCTGGATGACTGAGAACCTTAATTGACATATTTTGTATTGTTTCATTTTGATTAACAATTTTAATAGCTGTATCCCGGAGATGGGACTCGATGGTGAGTGCTGGGTGGCCGGGGCTCCACCCTTTGGGCGTGACCTGGCACAATATGGGTCCTCCTTCCCATGGGCTGTCCACCTGTATGATGGGACAAGTGGGTTGAGTGCAGTGTGTAGTACTTGGAGGTGCTGCTCAAGAGTGCTGCTGCCAGGAACTTCTTAGTTCTGCAGGGGAATTTCAGGGTTCACATGGGCACTGAGTGGTGTTTTGTTACTGGACATCTATGATCATCACAGATTGTCCATAACAAAATAATGTTCCAGCATAAGGGTGTACGTATGTGAACTTGGCACCAGCACACCCAAGGTCACAGTTTGATGATCCACATTGTGGTTTTGTCATCGGTCTTGCAGCCGTACGTCTTGGACACTCAGGTGAAGACCGGGGTGGAGCTGTTAACTGATAACCACCAGTGGTTTTGCTCCATTTGTGGGAGGATACTGGTTAGGCCTGGCAGGCCCAAACGAATTTTTGGCCACTGGGGTTTTAGAGGCAGCTGACCTATACCAGCAGATCAAGCCAAATGAGACATTCAGGGACAGTGGCTCTGGATTGGCAGACTGGTGTGCTGTTCCCCCTCTTTCAGAGGAGTGGGCTGTAGAGTCTGTTCTAATTACAGGGGAATTGCAAGCGTCAACCTCCCAGGTAAGGTCCAGTCGGGGGTTCTAGAGAGGAGGGATTGTCAAACCTCAGATTTGGGAGGAGCATCGTGGTTTTCATCCTAGTCATTGAACAGTGGAAGAGCTTCACACTGTTAGCATGATCCTGGAGGATGCATGGAAAGTTACGCAACCAGTCTACTATGCTTTGTAGACTTGAGGAAGGCATTTGACTATGTCCCTCAGCGAGTTCTGTGGAGGGTTGTTAGGGAATATAGGGTACCAGAACCCCTGATATTGGCCATTTGGTACATTTCTTGGCAGTAAGCTGGATTTGTTTCCAGTAAGGGCTGCACTCTTCCAGGGCTAAACTTCACTGATTCTGTTCATAACCCTTTGGACAGAATTTCTAGGTGCAGCTGGAGTTTTGACAGAATTCGGTTTGTGGGCCTCAAGCTTGCGTCTATTGTTTGTGCTGATGATGTTCCTCTGTTGGCTTCAGCTTACTTTGATAACCAAATTTTAAGAAGAAGAAGAGAAGAGAAGTTTGCAGCCTGGTAGAAATCAGCTGTGAGAAGAAACTGCACCTCCAAATCCAAGGTCATGGTACTCCGCTGGAAAAAGGTGGCATGCCCTCTCCAGGTCCGGGATGAGATCCTCCTCCAAGTGGAGGGGTTTGAATATCTTAAGGACTTGTTCACAAGTGAGGGTAGAATGGAGTGGGATATCGTCAAGCAGATACACTATATGGTCCAAGGTATTTGCTCACACATCCAAATTATTGCAATCAGGTGTTCCAATCACTTCATGGCCACTGGTATATAAAATCAAGCACCTAGGCATGCAGACTGTTTTTACAAACATTTGTGAAAGAATAGGTCGCTCTCAGGAGCTCAGTGAATTCCTGCGTGGAACTATGATGGAATGACATCTGTGGAACAAATCCAGTCATGAAATTTCCTCGCTCCTAAATATTCCACAGTCAACTGTCAGCTGTATGTGTGGGAATTACAGCAACTGTGTCATAAAGTGGAAGGCCATGTAAACGGACAGAGCGGGGTCAGCAAATGCTGAGGCACATTGTGTGAAGAGGTCGACATCTTTCTGCAGAGTCAATCGCTACGGATCTACAAACTTCAT
The DNA here is from genome assembly GCA_901007705.1 of Fistularia tabacaria. NCBI lineage: Eukaryota > Metazoa > Chordata > Actinopteri > Syngnathiformes > Fistulariidae > Fistularia > Fistularia tabacaria. The sequence continues at coordinate 68,092 of CAAKHD010005137.1, read as the reverse complement.
GTGGCCTTCAGATTAGCTCAAGAACAGTGCGCAGAGAACTTCATAGAATGGGTTTCCATGGATGAGCAGCTTCATCCAAGCCACAGATCACCAAGTGCAATGCAAAGTGTCAGATGCAGTGGTGTAAAGCATGCCACCGCTGGACTCTAGAGCAGTGGAGACGCGTTCTATGGAGTGACGAATTAGGCTCTTCCATCTGGCAATCTGATGGTCTGGGTTGGGCGGTTACCAGGAGAATGGTACTTGTCTGACTGCATTGTGCCGAGTGTGAAGTTTGGTGGAGGGGGAATTAAGATGTGGGGTTGTTTTTCAGGAGCTTTGCCCCTTAGTTCCAGTGAAAGGAACTCTGAAAGCTTCAGCATACCAAGACATTTTGGTCACTTCCATGCTCCCAACTTTGTGGGAACAGTTTGGAGCTTGCACCTTCCTTTTGCCAACATGACTGTTCACCAGTGCACAAAGCAAGGTCCATAAAGACATGGATGACAGAGATTTGTGTGGATTAACTTGACCTCAACCCTATAGAACACCTTTGGGATGAATTAGAGAGGAGACCGAGAGCCAGGCCTTCTCGTCTAACATCAGTGTGTGACCTCGCAAATGTGCTTCTGGAAGAATGGTCAAAAATTCCCATAAACACACTCCTGAACCTTGTGGACAGCCTTCCCAGAAGAGTTGAAGCTGTTATCGCCACAAAGGGTGGATCAACATCCTATTTAACCCTATGGATTAGGAATGGGATGTCACTTAAGTTCATATGTTAGTCAAGGCAGGTGAGCGAATACTTTTGGCCATATAGTGTATGTGTTACATCTGCAGTGATGCAGACTCTGCATTGATCTGGAATGGTAAAGAAGGACCTGAGCTGGAAGACAAAGCTCTTGATTTGACATTCCATCTATGATGCTAACCTCCCCTGTGGTTATTAGTTGTGAATAGTGACTGAAAGAACATGATCACAGATACAAGCAGCTGAAATTAGGTTCCTCCAAAAACTGTCTGGGCCTCTCCCTTTGACATACGGTGTTAAGCTTGGTCATCCAGGAGCATGGGGGGAGAACCCCGGCTCCTCCACAGTGAGAGAAGCCTGATGAGGAGGTTTTTGGATTTGGTCCAGATGCCTCCTGGTTCGATGTTCAGGGCTTGTTTTTAGTGAGAGGGGACCCCCAGGACATGATGGAGGGACTATGTCTTTTCCTGGGAATGCCTCTGGAGCATAGCTGGCCAAGGTGGCAGAAAATGGATGGATGAATATTTTTCTTTGTCTACATATTCCTTGAAATTTTTCAAAATCAGAAAATGCCATATTTAGATTGACATTAACTCATACAAATTTGTAGCCTATATTAAATATATATTCACATGGAAATTGAAGGTGTGATGCTCAATGTTGATAGTGGCTATGCCCCACAGGTGGGATTTGAGTTAGAGGAGAAGGAGAAGTTCTGGAGTGAGCTCGATGAAGTGATGCAGAATATCCCCAGAGATTAGAGAGTGATAATTGGTGCAGACTTCAATGGATATGTTGGGGCATGCAATTGAGGTGAGAAGAAGTGATGGGCAGATTTGGTATCCAGAATAGGAACGTAGAGGGACAAATGGTGGTAGACTTTGCATAAGAATGGCAAAGGCTGTAGTGAATACTTTTTTTTCCAGAAAAGACAGGGACATAGGTTAACTTATAAGAGCAGAAGTAGGAGCATGCAGATAGACAACATCTTGTATAGACAAGGTCGTCTGAAAGAGATCAGTGACTTCAAAGAAGTAGGAGGTGAGAGTGTAGCCAGACAGCATAGAATGGTGGTTTGTAGGATGACTCTGGTGACAAGGAAGATCAAGAGGACAAAGGCAGAGCAGAGGACAAAGTGGTGGAAACTGAAAATGGAGGAGTGTTATGTAGTTTTCAGGGAGGAGTTGAGAAAGGCTCTGGGTGGTTAGAGAGAGCTTCCAAATGACTGGACAACTACAGCTGATGTGATCAGGATGGAATGGTGAGGCTGCAGGGAGTGGAAAACAAGAAGTTGGAGGATTTCAAGTACTTTGGGTCAACAGTTCAGAGCAATGGAGAGTGTGGAAAAGAGGTAAAGAAACAGGTTCAAGCAGGTTGGAAACTCCCCACAGGTCATTAGAATTGAAGACGCCTCCCAGATGAGGGGTGATTTCCACAAGAATTCAAACAGGGTGGAATGGGTGGAGAAAAGTGTCAAGGGTACTATGCAAGAGAAGACTATCAGCCAGAATGAAAGGAAAGGTGTACAAGACAGTGGTGAAACCAGCAATGCTGTATGGTCTAGAAATAGTGACGGTGATGAAAAGACAGGAGACAGAGCTGGAGGTTGCAGAGATGAAGATGTTGAGGTTGTATTTGGGAGTGACGGGGATGGATAGGATCAGGAATGCGTCCATCAGAGGGACAGCACATGTTAGATGTTTTGGAGAGAAGGTTAGAGAAGCCAGACTGAGATGGTTCGGTCTTGTACAGAGGAGGGATAGTGTATATATTGTTGGATATGCTGGAATTGGAGCTACCAGACAGGAGGTCTACAGGAAAACTGAAGAGGACATTTATGATAGTAGTGAGAGAGGAGAATACAGAGAATAGGGTTAGATTGAGAAGGTTGATTCGCTGTTGCGACCCCTGAAAGGAAGAGAAGAAGATGAAATATTTATTCACCCATATATTTATTGTTTACAATTTGATGTTGCTACCCCATGTCCCTTTTCTGATTTTGATTCAGAAAAATATACCTTAAATCCACCACAAACCTGGATAAAAATGGTTTATATTTATGCTAGAACTTTGCTGATCAAAAACAGCAAGAAATTCTCCTCAAAAACTGAAATTGAGAATGAACAAGAAGTTTCTAACAAGAAAGTGGAACTTAAGTACTTCCTCTTATTTATGAGAAGACTAAGTTTGTTTATATGTTTTTCATGTCTTACATGCTTACCTGTTTCAATACTGAAAGAAAAAAAATCTGAATTCATCCAAAAAGCGTATTCCTAAGGGTTTGTTTACACTCCCTGCAGGTTCATCTGCCTCCTGGACAGTGTGCTTCCACACTTGGTGCCAGCATGGGACTATAGCCTTGGTACCTTCAACCACATCAAAGTGTGTAAATTATGTAAAATGTACTCTATGCTTTTTGAAAAAGAATAATGGCAACTACCAAAAAAAAAGCTTAATTTATTTTGATATGACCTACTTGACTTATATTTTCTATTTCTAATGAAAAGGGGAAATTGTTTTGAGTGTCATCATCGCAAAAAAATGACAACACAATCTTGTGAACGTGGTCGTAAAATGTAAAGTTGAACTCTACTTGAATATTTGTAATAAAGTTAAAGTAAAGTAAATTATTCATAATTTTTTATGTTGTTGTTTTGTTTCTTTGTTTGTTTTTCTCTGACCAGTGACTCCTCTTTTGTAAAGTGACTTGTGTCGGTATTGAAAATCAGTCCATATTTTCCTCACACAAAAGAGTCCATTATTAAATTTACCAATGATGGACCAATTCCGCACTTAAATCATGAGAATAAAATTATATTGTTCCAGTGTGAAATGAAAAGATGGTTCATAGTGGACACAACAATGCTAATTGAATTAGCAAAAATGTTCGTAACTCATTATTGCTTTTTAACAAATGGTCCCATTTTTAAAGCCCAGTGAAAATTCATTGAGGCAAAATATGTTGATTTTGTGAAAATAAAGTATATTTAATTAAATTTTTAAATCTTTTTTACTTTATCATTGTTGTTTTTGTTCGAATAAAAAGTAGATGATGTAGAGGTAGTATTTTAATTTTGTAACTTGCCAATACACCCACAACATCAATTTGTTTCTCTCTAGAGCATGAAACAGTTCTTGCTGCTGTCCAAACGCCGATCAGCTCTCATAACGCAGTGTCTTAAAGATTCAGAGACCAGTAAGCCAAACTTCATGCCTCGCCTGTACATCAACAGACGCCTGGCCATGGAACATAGAGACAACACTACATTGGACCCTAGCTGCAAGAACACCGTGTTCAATCAAGTGAGCACATCAAGGGGCATTATAGTTGAAAGCACTGTTGTAATCTTAATGCTTTTTTTTTCAGTACATGACTGACTCCACTCACTATTTATTCTCATATAAACAGTCTAATGCAGGAGTTATAAGCCTTTTAGATAGTTTGAAAAAGCTTCAAGATACTGTCTATCCCAACTCTTCCATTAAAAAGTTGAAGCTCATACAGTATGTGCATATAAGCAGAATTATTATTGTTATTATTAAGCCTGGATTTACATACTTTAAATATTTTGGAGCTTGGAGTTTTTGCTAAGTTTAACAACTTTTGGGTTATGTCCATATTGCATTATGTAATTCCTGGCCCTTTATTTATTTGTTTTTGTTACAATTTTTTTAAAACGAGAAATTAAAAAAAAAAAAATGGCAATTGTGTTTGTAGTTAATAATTTGAAGTCATACCCAAATAGAGAGTTGTGAATATTAAAATTACGGTTTATTACTTAATGTCATGCCAATAGACGACCACTTTGTGCACCTTTGTAACATACCGAAACATGTCTTAATTTTCTTTCTATGTTTAATTTATCAGCCTGCCACTGATATGTTATGAATGCAACTGTTACATCTGTTTTTTTTTTTTTTATTCTCTTCAAAGGTATATGAGGGTCTCAAGCCATCTGACAAGCTTGAGAAGACTTTGGATTACAGGTGTAATGGTTTAACATTCCGTCACTAAACATGGTTGACATTACTTAAACTTTAAGTCAATAAAGTATTTCCTCTTGTCAGGTGGCCTGCTCGCTATGACCAGTGGTGGGAGTGTAAGTTCATCGCAGAGGGAATTATTGACCAGGGTGGTGGGTTTCGGGACAGCCTGGCGGATATGTCTGAGGAGCTTTGCCCCAGCTCAGCTGAATGTCCAATGCCTCTACCTTTCTTTAGCCGAGCATCCAACCAGGTAATCACTCACCTCTTGGCAGCTAAATTTGAACTGGTCAAGTCCATGGACTAAACAAGATAAGATAAATTGAGGGCACCTCAATGTTATGAAAGTGAAAATGTAAACCCACATGGTTTCTAGCAATTAGCAGTGAACATAATTTTTAGTTATAGTGCCTTTTTTTGGTCCTATAATTCTGACCATTTTGTGGTCAAACTGTTTGTAGATGATTAAAGGCAATTTAGGTTCCATCAAATATGGTATTGCTGCAGTCATATAAATTGAGGCAAACTGTTTAAGGATGCTGACACTTAAATTACACAAATTATAAATCATGCATTTTTTTGGAAAGCAGGAGGATAGAATAGTTGATTGATGATATTTTCACAGGGCTCCTTAGAGGCCAGAGATTACTATGTCCCCAACCCATCCTGTAGGGAGTTTCACAAGTATGAGTGGATTGGTCAGCTAATGGGGGCTTCACTGCGGGGAAAAGATTTCCTGGTGAGTAATTGTTATTGATCACGCATGTGATTCAGTTTTGTTTTTAACATGTTTCACTGAGAAAATGATTTGATATTGATTTGATTTATCTTTATCTCAATCTGTAGGTACTGGCGCTACCTGGGCTGGTGTGGAAGCAGCTGACTGCAGAAGCTGTCAGCTGGAACAAAGATTTCCCTGCTGTGGACTCTGTGCTCGTGAGGACATTCAAATTATAACACAATCCTTTTTTCTCCTTTCTATTTTAAACATTAACCAATACGCAGTGCATATTCATAGCGATTATAATATCCACAATAACAACAAAAATGCCAGTAGAAACTAAGAAAGATTTTTACAAAAAAAACAATGAGTCAAATGTAACAAAAATCCTTGCATTCCATGTTAAACAGTACAAAAAATAATATGAGGAGTTGGAAGGAATGGCAAAGCTACATGGTCTTTTTTTATCAACTAGTATTTGTATTTTAGACTACCATCAACCTAAATATAAATGATATGACCTTCAGAGTGATGTGTTTATCTGTTGATGGAAGGAATATTGGAATTCCTACTCATTTAAATATACTATAATGAAGACATTATGGGATTTCAGCTATTTCTTAAAATTAAGGGGGGTTATCGGCCGAACCTGGTCTTAAACTTGAATGACTGGTTCTAAGCCCTGCAGACTGTATGTAATGATACAGACAGGCAAAAAACATTACCATCAGTTCCTGAATACCATAGTTTTTTTTCTTGGATTTCACATTTTTATACCATCTAATGCTTAAATATAGTGGTTTCTTTTGTGGCATAATAGGTCATCTCTCTTTTTTTGAACAAAAAACAACTCGTTTTTGAAAAGAGTTCTGTTTTTTTCAGGTAAATTTACTTGATGCCATGGAACATATGGACCAGGAGACATTTAAGTTCCGGTTTGGTGAGGAGCTTGTTTACACTACCCCACTTAGCAATGGCCAGATGGTGGAGCTCATCCCTGGCGGCAGTAATCTGGCTGTTGGGTATGAGGACCGTAAGAAGTTCATTCACCTGGTAAAGAAGGCTCGACTGGAGGAGAGCAAACTGCAGGTTAAAATGTTTTCTTTTTCACTCAGTGTTAACGGACCTTTTATTTGGAATTCTGTTTCACCGCTACCTTTAATTCATCAACATAATCTATCAATTGGTGGTTATAGATTGAAGCCATTCAAGCAGGCCTGCTCAAGGTGGTTCCACAGGCTGTTCTGGATTTGCTTACCTGGCAGGAAGTGGAAAAGAAAGTTTGTGGGGACCCTGAGATTACAGTGGAAGCACTGAAACGACTCAGTGAGTACCGAGTTAGTTGATGTAAAATAAGACTCAAATGCTAGCAAATGAAAGTCAATTATCCTTTTCAACTTCACAAAAGGAATTGAAGCTTCATGTATGTTTCTGAAAGGAGTCATCATAATGAATGCTTTTCTCATCCAGCTCGCTATGAAGACCTGGAACAAAGTGATGTCAGGGTGCAGTACTTGTGGGAAGCATTGACAAACTTTACTAATGGTGAGTTAAACGCTCTGTGAGCCAATATTTTTCATAACCTAATGACTTGTAGTCTATACATGTAGTTGAAAAAAAACTATTAATAATTCTATTTTTCAGAGGACCGTAGCAGGTTCCTAAGATTTGTAACAGGTAGAAGCCGTCTTCCTGCCCCTATCTACATCTTTCCTGACAAACAAGGGTATGTGCAAAATAACATGCTTTTCATATACAAAGAGAACTTTCAATGAAACATTATGCTGATTATTTAACACTGTCTCTGGTGCAGCTCTGAAACAACTGATGCACTTCCACAGTCCTCTACCTGTTCCAGCACACTTTACTTACCCAACTATCCAAGGTATTGTTTTTTTATATGTGTAATGTTATTGTTTTTTTGGTGCAATATTTCACAAAAGTTTTACAAATTAAAATGATCATACCCTGTTTTCTTTTCCAATTGATTTTTCTGTAGTGCAAAGATCTGTGAGGAGAAGCTCCGCTACGCTGCCTATAACTGTGTAGCCATTGATACAGACATGAGCCCCTGGGAAGAGTGATCTGTTTCTTCAAAGTTATTAATTCAGTTGCGATTACATGAATCTTGACCACTTTATAATCATCATTTTCAGCTTTATGTAATAAAGAACAATCTGGTCAGACTTAAAGACGTCTTGATTTATATTTATGGCCTAGGCCAGGCCTATTGAATTGGCAGCCTGCGGGCCCAGAATCAACCCCAGTATGGCCCAACCTGTGGTCCAGGCAGAGAAGCAGTGGGCAACGTGTTATTTGCGATATAAAAAATTGCTGAATTACTGAAATTTTGATCTGTAATAGGTTTACTTCATTTATCGTCTAATAATGTAGATTCTACATTATTACAGTCCGTAAATGCAACTCCATGTAGCCTATCAACAGTCAACCTACAATTTAGTCCAGTTTCATAGCACGGCAAACTCTGTGGCAACGGGTACTGTCGGGAGTAGTGACAGGATACAAAGCTTGAAACGCGTCCTCTTCATCTCAGAAACATCAAACTAACCGTCTTTTCTAAATTCTTTATTTTTATGTACTGTATATGTGTCTGTGTAGGTGAAGAAATTAGTTAATTTAGGTGGGAACAGGTGGAGAAAAAAGTCAGAGGTTATGTATGATCAGCCAGAAGTATCAGCCAGGATGAAAGGAAAGGTGTACAAGAAAGTGGTGAGACCAGCAATGCTGTATGGTTAGGAGACAGTTGAATTGAGGAAGACAGAAAGCAGAGCTGGAGGTAGTAGAGATGAAGATGGCTCTGGAGGTCAGAGAAGCCAGACTGAAATGCTTCGGTCATGTACAGAGGAGGGATAGTGAATATATTGTCAGAATGATGCTGGGGTTGTAGCTGCAAGGCACAAAGCCTAGAGCTGCAAGACTCAAGATTTTATGCAAGCATAAGGACATTTTGTTAAGGGCTCCCAGCCAGGAGTTTGCATGAAAAAAAGGCACACGAGTATAAATAAACATAGTATTTACATAACATATACAAATAGACATTGTATGTACACGATTCCGACAAGGGGCCCTTCTGTGTGGAGTTTGCATGTTCACCCTTTGTCTGAGTGGGTTCTCCAGTTTCCTCCCACTGTCCCACGCAGTAGGTTAACTGGAAAAAACTGGGGATATTGGCGATCAGTACAGGGTGTCCCCCACCTCTGGGACAGCTGGGATAGGCTCCCGCGACCCTGAGTGCAGGATAAGCGGCAGACGATGGATGGACTCCCGAAGGGATTATTGTTAAGATTTTTAACATTATTATTTTTTTTATTTTTTATTTTTTGCAAAATAATTTCATTATTAAAACTGCTATCGAAGAGCAAAATACCATAATACAATAACAAATCGATCTCGTTCGCCTCGTGTGATAGGAAGTGTCGCGAGAACACACGTCTTCAAAGTTCCCCATGAGTCTTTGCGCTTCCTCTTTCTGCCGGTGACTGAGAATGGGTAAGTCTCACCGTGAATGGTCCGGAGGGAGAATCTTTGTCCATCTGCTATATTAAGCAGTAAACTATGAAACAAAGGATCTCTAATTATTAAGTATTGCTTTAGAAATTGATCTAGGTTTAACTTTAGTTGATCCTGACATTTTTAGCAATAGAAGGACCATATTTACCAAAGGACGCCAAACTACCCAAGATGGCTGCTCTTTAGCCGCGAAATGTAAGCTATCAATGCTTAGGCACGCTTTAAAAACATTACGTTTGGTAAGGTAGGTTCGATTTTGTTTACTGAAATCCTGGACGACTACAGTATGTGACTAACGACTATGTGCGAACGGTACTAGCTAGAAAGCAGGTCATGAGCATTACTAAGGATCTGAGACGTGAATTTAACTGGTTGTAAATATTACATTCAAATAACTTCAGGTGCATCATTATGATGCGGATTGACTGAACTGAGCTCGCGGCTGCCATTGCACTTATGGATCTAGATGCGTTGCGATGTACGCATACTTTTTTGTCTTTTATCTGCGTATACCATGAGCCTATGGTTTTGCGATTGCTTTGAGGGATCTTACCCATTGACTAATAAATGTTAAATGAGATACAGTGTTACGAAAATTTGATTCGACCATGGGATGGCTTGAGTAACGTGATGAAGTTCTGACATTTGAACACTCATGAGGAATCAATACCTTGGAGAACTGACTACTCAAGCTTTAACGGAGGGGGGGGGTAATTATGTATTCTTTTATCTTCACTTAATTGTCATTAAATAGGTATCTCCAGGGACAACTGGCATAAACGCCGCAAGACCGGTGGTAAACGCAAACCCTACCACAAGAAGAGGAAGTATGAGCTTGGTCGTCCTCCAGCAAACACAAAGGTACAGAAGTAGGTCCCCTCCTTTTAAACTTGGACAACTGGCGTGAATGATGAAAACTATACCTTAGGTAGGTCTTTCTTTGGCCGTTTTGGTGCAAAGCTTTGGACTTACCAATGCTAGGGTGTGTCATAGTTACACTGACACGCGTGGAATACATTTAAAAATGATTTTTTGCTTGACCAGACACCTCAGCCAGAAATAAAGTACTTGTAGAAAGAACCTGTGAGGTCCCTCATTCCATTGCACTTGACGTGAATTTAGATTGGACCTCGTCGCATCCACACAGTGAGGGTCCGTGGCGGGAACAAGAAGTACCGGGCCCTGAGACTGGATGTTGGAAACTTCTCATGGGGCTCAGAGTGTAAGCCCCCCCCCTCTGAATACAACTCAATTTTATTTTTTTTTGGGCATGAATCATTTTTACTGTGCGCAACTTTCAATGAAGATACATTATTCCAGTTCTGCTACTGAATGCTCGTGCTGATACATAAGAATCTGAGGAAGGCCCTTTGCTCATACAGACATGTCCTGAAATGTCAATCAAATTTGGAGTAGTGCTCAGTGAATATTTACTAACCTCTCCTTCTACTACACAGGCTGCACACGTAAGACAAGGATCATTGATGTGGTCTACAATGCCTCCAACAATGAGTTGGTCAGAACCAAGACTTTGGTTAAAAACTGCATTGTCCTTGTCGATAGCATACCATTCAGGCAGTGGTATGAGTCTCACTATGCCACACCTTTGGGACGCAAGAAAGGAGCCAAGCTGGTATCTTAATTTTCATATTTAATGTTTGTTACATCCATTGTTTTGCATAAAAGTGCACTCACATTCCACAGTGTACTTTGAATTATTGTAAAAGCACGGTCATAAACCATGCAGACAGTAAATTACTCCCTGAATTCTTGAAAGCAATCCTGGCTTCTGCTATTATGTTGTCTTTTGAACAAAATAAGTTTATCATGAGCCTGTCTGACCGTGTGTATGTCTTTCCATGAAGATAACTGTCCAGTTCTGCTACTGAATCACAGTGGAGATAACTTAGATTCTGAGAAGGACCTTTTGTCTATATTAAGATCTTTGTTGTTAATAGAAAATTTTATACTTCACTAACAAGTTGTTACTCCTCCTCCTAGACTCCTGAGGAAGAGGAGGTCTTGAACAAGAAGAGGTCAAAGAGGACCCAGAAGAAGTACGATGAGCGTAAAAAGACAGCAAAAATCAGCACCCTTTTGGAGGAGCAGTTTCAGCAAGGAAAACTGCTTGGTGAGTCTCTTTCATTTTGTCCCTCAATGCAGAGTTTAGTTTAGGTTCTGTCTCATGACAACCACACATCTGTTTTGATAAATTGTTTTACAAAATGACATTTCCCCAGACCTTGCCACTGTTATTTGACCAAAGCGTTAAACATTCACAGCAAACTGTTGGAATAAATGTTTTCTGTTGATGATTTTAACTTGTTTTTTTTTTTTGTTTTTTTTGCAGCTTGTATCGCCTCTAGACCCGGACAGTGTGGTAGAGCAGATGGCTACATCCTGGAGGGTAAAGAGCTTGAGTTCTACCTGAGGAAGATCAAGGCCAAGAAAGGCAAATAGATACACTGCTTTTTGATAACTCAATAAACACAAGATGTCCCACCATTGTGATTTGTGGATTTTTGTTGTCTTTTTTTTATCTGCTTGGGTTCACACAGTTTTGGAAGTTACCACAACCAAACCTTATCCCTGTACCACAAAAAATAATTTTGGAGGGTTAAGGGGATGCTGTAGTTTAGTCCTAAAGGTCTTGTTTGAAATAAAGTCCAGAAAAATTTTAACATCTGACCCATTGAATCGAGTATTCGGCTAATCTAAAAGAACTTACCGCTTCCATTTCATTGTTCCAATAACACATTTTTTTCTTTTGTTGACAAAGTGCAAAATAACTTGAATTCCATTTTTGTTTTTAAGTATGAAGTATGTGGGCTTGTTGGCTAAGGGGAGCTTTCAGATAACTTTGTCAACCACAGCTATTATGAATATAGAGACCGTTTGGGAAGTACATGGTGTGTCTGGAAAAAAAATCAGTTGAGGAGGCCCGGTGGTGGAATGAGGAAGTACAGGAGTCTATTCAGGGAAAAGGTCAGGAAAGAAGTGGGATACTGAGGGGACTGAATAGAGCAGACAGATGCAACACAAGGTAAAAATGGCAAGGGTCAAACAAAGGGTATATAATGACTTGTATACTAGGTACAATTTGTACAAGTTTGCAATACAGGGAGGGGGTCGGTGCTACTAGTTAAGAGGTCTAGAGGAAGACCAAAGAGGATTCATGGATGTTGTGAACAAACACATAACATAAGCTTGTGTGGGAGAAGAGGATACAGAGAATGGGGTTAGATAGGAGGTTGATTCACTTTGGCAACCCCTGAAGGGAAAAGCATAAAAGAAAAGATGCGAGTAGGAAAAACTGAATGCTGGTGGAGGGAAAACAACCTCTGCATCAACATGAGGGGACAAAGGAGATAATTTCTGACTTCTGGAGAGGGAGTCATCAACCCCTTGCACATAGGTGGAGGAAGCAGCTGTGGAAGTGGTCTCCAGTTACAGAATCCTGGGTGTTCACCTCAGAGAGGACCTCAGCTGGTCTAACAGCACTTCCAACCTGGTAGGGAAGGCTCACCAGGCTGTTTTCTACACAATCAAATGGCTCGCTTAGACATTGCTTTATTCAAAACTATTTTCCCAGACCATAGATACATTTATGGGTTAAAATGTTAAACCTTGACTTTGATATTCTTTTTTTAGTTCAAATAGTTTTTACACTCTTCTGGACACAGTTGATTAACTTACACCACATAAATCTAATATTTCTCAATGGAAGATTCCACAAGTCAAAAAACCTTGGTGATAAGTACTCATTAGGGAGAAGGTACAGGTGTTCCCCTCACTGACTCACATCAAAGGGTTGTCTGTAGCAAACAAAAGATTTCATTTGCATTGTCTATGTACTCATAGAAGTGGTTCAATAAAATATTTCTCAAAAAAAATGACGGTACTAACATGCATAATTTGTCATCCATACTGCTCTAACTTGCCTTAAAATGGGGGCAATAAAGTTTTTCTTATTTGAATATCCTAAGATTGCCGGGGCACAGTGGCGCCTTGCCCTCAAAGCAAGGACACTGTTTGGACTCCGACAGGGGAACATTCTGTGTAGAGTTTACATGTTCCTCCATGTTCTCCAGTTTCCTCCCAGAGTCCAAAAACATGCAGCAGGTTAATTAGAAAAACAAGGGAAATTTTCTAAGTGCGAATGAAAGAGTGAATGGTTGCCTGTCTATATATGTCGTCCTGTGATTGACTGCCAACCAGTCCAGGGTGTCCGATGGCAGCTGGAATAGACTCCAGCATCCCCCGCGACCCTGAATAGGATATGTGGTAGATGGATGGAAGCGTCATCTAATTAATTTGCTAAATTAATTTGGTTACTGCTGGTGAAGGTCTGCAAGATATAGTCAATGTAATAAATTTTCTCCATGCACTGTGAGGCAAACAACCTTTCAATCAGAAGTAACACCTGCCCCTGGTCAGGTTAAATTTTAGTCCTTATTTAGACCTAGAGTTAGCTCTCGTCATCTGTCAAGAAACTCAAGAATGGTACATACACATGTCCGAGACAGCCATTTCTGCAATTTTTGGCTGAAGATGTTATTTTTGTTTAACAAATAAGTGTTTTGTGAAGTGACAGGTAAAATCAGATATTTTCTAAAACATACATTGAGAAGCAAACTAGGGCAAAATTCGAGAAGTACCGCGTGACCATATCCACTTCAATGATTGGCTGAGTTGGCTTACGTTTATGTAGGACAAAGGTTGTCGTATCGTCTTGTAGTTTTGCTACGTTGCTACCAATAGAATGCTGCTGAACAAGGTAGGTGTTTTATCCCTATTTTAATTTTATCGATCATATTTGGATAACGACAGTTTAGTACCCTCTTGCATTACATTCCCGTATCATCTCAGTTAAACCCTTGACGGTGACACACCGATAGCTACTATTGGTGCGTCACCGGTCATCCCTGGCGAATCAATTTATGAACGATTTAATTTTCCTCTATTAGGAATTTCATCTACTACCCCATTGCCGTGTTACAGTAATACTGAAGCAATATGTGTCCAACGTCAATAGAGTGTATACTTTAAAAGTTGATGTGTCTCTTTGTTGTTGATTTCATAATGTCAAACCAGGCACTAAGGGCCAGCTTCCGGTCAGGTATTCGGCTCCAAAACTCCAACGCTGCCGTTGCTGGTGCGACAACAGTGTCGAGTGACCAGCCTGCACATGTCGGCTTCTCCTTCGGTGAGTTAGAAGCCGACGATAAAACTGTCCATCGAACAACTTGCAAACACCACCGTTTACTAACAGACATCCTCCGCCTGTTTTGTATAGCAATAAATGTCTTCGTAATATACTTATTTAAGAAGTGAGGAGGATAAACACGTAAGTGAAGATCAGATATATTTAGCTGATGTGAGAGAAGAGGAAGCAGACCTTGGGTTCGATGGAAGCAGACAATTCTATGGTGGCGAAGGGGGTACACTCTGGACCAGAATATTAATGGGCCACAAATACAAACTCTCAACCATTCACTGTCATTTAGAGACTTCATTTAACCTATGGCAAATGCTGGCAGACACAGGAAGAACAGGCAAACTCCACACACAAAGGCCCCAGTGTGAATTGGGCCAGGAATTGTCTTCTTTGATATTTCGACTACGACCTTTTGGAGTTGCCACAGAGAATCAACCTCATCCGTTGAACCATATTCTCTGTATCATCCTCTCTCACAACAATTAACTTCATGTTCTCTTTCAGTACCTCCATAAATCTTCTCTTTGGTCATCCTTTAGACATCCTGCCAAGTGGTTCCAATCTCAGCATCCTTCTAGCAATATGTTCACTATCTCTCCTCTGTACATGTCCTAAACATCTAACATGCAGTCCCTCTGATACTCATTCCTGATCCTAGCCATCCTCACCACTCCCAAAGAGATCTTCAACTGCATCAGGCACTAATGCCTGAATAATTGTGAAATGCTTTTTTGTGTGGTTTTAGGATTTAAGTCAATTCTCTCATAGACTGCCAGTATTTGACTTATCCACCTAGCAGCTAAACATTGGGCCCTACTAGGTGGCTTAGCCTTTAGCATAAATAGGAAGTGGGAAAGTCAATCTATTCAGCCACGTCATTGAATTTTGTGAGGAAGGGAGGACATTACTGCTGACCAACTCCCCTTCTTGGACTGTTGCATTCACATCCAACAGGAAAGAAGCCTGGACATCAAGATTTACAGGGAACTAACACACACCGTCCAGTATTTACTTTTTGATTCACACCACCCCTTTGAGCACAAACTTGGGTGATTAGAGCTCTACACCAACGGGCCAAGAACATCCCATCAACCGCCGAAGGCAGCAAGACCAAGGCACAACACACTAGGAAAGCCCTGAGATCCTGTGTCTAACCTAGGCCTTCGCCAAATCAGAAACTACCAGATGCAGGAACATAGAAAAGGGGGAAGACATACTGTATATTACTGGCCTTTCTGATAAACTCCGAGGAGTGTTCAACAAACATCATCTACCGGTACAGTTCAAACACCCTCAGAGCATAACTGGTGCACCCCGAGGACAAAACACCCAGGAATAACATTGAGAATGCTGTCACTTGCACTGAAGATTGTGATGACGTCTACATTGTGTTAAGTTTGTGCCCAGCTTGTGACAAATCACATATGAGTTAAATGATCTGGTGAAGGAGGTTAGAACGACTTTTTCCAAGCGCAGCCTAATCAAATAGAATTTATTTCTGTCAGCAAGTATACAGGAGTCAAACAGCTGTGTGATCTCTGCCACCCACCTACAGGTGGTGCCACAGAAGAACCCCGATTGTTATTACATATATGATTATAAAGCTCTCCAGAGGTGGTCACAGTTGTCCTTCACGTTCTTATTTGGTGTTGATTATTGCCATGGCTGTTAACTTCTGCTCAGTCGCTCCCTCAAGACATTATGTGAGACAGTCTGCATGACCTGTCTTCTCTTCTCCTCCATGGGCAAAACATTCCCTCTTCTTCAGGCTCCCAGGTCTAGCTGAATACCACCCGTTGCCTTCTGCCGATGGTCATCTTGTTTTTTGTGATTGCCTGTTCTTCTGCTGTGGTCACGTACTTGTACGTAAACCCCTGCTCCATATACATTATTCGTCACTCATTCTCTCCCCCTCCACAGATCTGACATATCAGCAGAAAGAGTTTCAACAGCTGGCAAGGAAGTTTGCACTAGAAGAAATTGTCCCTATTGCAGCAGCTTATGACAGAAGTGGTGACGTGAGTATAAGATGCTTTGAGAGAACTGGAGTGATGCTCAAAGTGTTCGTAATGAAAAATCATTTCAAGATATTTACTAATGAAGAGCCTTACATGTTGGTTTTAAATTGTTTATCTTTTAAATGCCATGGCATTTTGCAGTATCCATTTCCCATCATCAGGAAAGCATGGGAGCTCGGTCTCATAAATGGTCACATTACAGAAGAGTATGGTATGCTTTTCTATTTAATATATCCAATGATAACTTGACTAATGTTGAACTTGTGCATGGAATTATGTAGGCCTGGGTCCTTCATAATAAACAGCACACATGAGTTAATCTCAGGGTACTTTTCTGAAACCGTTTTGTTTCACTTAAGTTTGTTTGGGGAAAATGATTATGCTCTGGCCTTAGTTTTGAAAGTCTTGCTTTGGAGACTATTGTAGCCTTGGATGTGTGACATAGGACTGCAACTCAAGTTTTTTTTTTTCTAATTTCATGACCAATATACCCGCAACCCTTGCTATCTTTCTCATTTTGTATTTAGGTGGAATGGGCTTGTCAATCTTTGACACTTGTATCATCACAGAGGAGCTGGCATATGGTTGCACAGGAGTACAGACCGCTATTGAAGCAAACTCTCTGGGGGTGAGTTGTTCACCATGTTGGCCAGTTGAAGAACTCATTAAAAAAACATTGAAACCATATTTTGCTGTGCACTGCTGAGATTTCTGTATCCATTTTATTAAAATGTCAGTGGTGGATTGTTTGTTGGCTCTTTGTCGAAAGGGTGTTAAAAGAATCCCCAGTTACCAAGACGTTTTTGTCCAATTTGATTAATATTTTTTACCAGATACATAAAAACAGTAATAAAATCTCTGAACATATCATCTTTGTTTGTAGAAAATTGTAAAAAAAACAATCACTCTATCTGTTGTTTACATTGCAATGCTGTCTGGATAGTGATGTCACACGGTTGCTTTGAGATTGGTAATTTTACCCAATGGTACAAAATCGTTTTATCCGAGCAACCCTTCCAATTTGAACCCGAGAGACATGAGCAAGGAAGATAACACTGAAGACAAAAGTCAAAATGAAGAAGCTAAGAGGCACGAGTCGCCCAAAGTTGCTGGTGTGTGTGTGGCAACTGCCTTGCGATGCCAACAGATAGAGTCCATTGTAAGGAGTGCCACTTTTTGGCATTAATTAAATTGAGATTTTTCAAGAAATAACAATTCCTCATGCTTTTTCCTAACAACACACAAGTTATTTATATGTATGTGTGTGTGTGTGTGTGTATATATGTGTATATATATATGTGTATATATGTGTGTGTATATATGTGTGTATATGTGTATATATGTATATATGTGTATATGTGTATATGTGTATATGTATACATATGTATGTGTATATATGTGTATATGTATACATATGTATGTGTGTATATGTATACATATGTATGTGTGTATATGTATACATATGTATGTGTGTATATGTATACATATGTATGTGTGTATATGTATACATATGTATGTGTATGTATGTATGTATGTATATGTATGTATACATATGTGTGTATATATGTATGTATGTATATGTATGTATACATATGTGTGTATGTATATGTATGTATACATATGTGTGTATGTATATGTATGTATACATATGTATGTATGTATATGTATGTATATGTATGTATGTATATGTATGTATACATATGTATGTATGTGTATGTATACGTATGTATGTATGTATACGTATGTATGTATGTATATGTATACGTATGTATGTATATATATGTATACGTATGTATGTATACGTATACATATATATATACATATATACATATGTGTATATATACGTATATGTATATATGTATACATACATATACATATGTGTATATATACGTATATGTATATATGTATACATACATATACATATGTATATATACGTATATGTATATATATCTATATGTGTATATATATATCTATATATGTATATATATCTATATGTGTATATATATATCTATATATGTATATATATCTATATGTGTATATATATATCTATATATGTATATATATCTGTATATGTATATATGTATATATGTATATATGTATATCTATATATGTATATATGTATATATATACATATGTGTATATGTATATACATATACATATGTGTATATGTATATACATATGTGTATATGTATATGTATATACATATACATATGTATATACATATACATATGTGTATACGTATACATATGTGTATATGTATATAGATTTATATATACATATGTGTATACACATACATATGTGTATATGTGTATATGTATATATATATGTATATTCATATGTATATATATGTGTGTATATATATGTATATATATGTGTATATATATGTGTGTATATATATGTATATATATATGTGTATATATATATATATACATATATATATACACATATATATGTATATATATATGTGTATATATATATACATATATATATACACATGTATATGTGTATATATATGTGTATATGTATATGTGTATATATATGTGTATATGTATATATGTATATATATATATATGTGTATATGTATATATGTATATATATGAGTATATGTATATATGTATATATATGTGTATATGTGTATATATATGTGTATATATGTGTATATGTATATATATGTGTATATGTATATATATGTGTATATATGTATATATGTATATATATGAGTATATGTATATATGTATATATATGTGTATGTGTATATATGTGTATGTGTATATGTATGTGTATGTGTATATATGTGTATATATGTATATAAATGTATATGTATATATGCGTATATATGTACATATGTATATATACATGTGTATATATGTATATAAATGTATATGTATATATGCGTATATATGTACATATGTATATATACATGTGTATATATACATGTGTATATGTACATATGTATATATACATGTGTATATATACATGTGTATATATGTATATAAATGTATATGTATATATGCGTATATATGTACATATGTATATATACATGTGTATATATGTACATATGTGTATATATATATGTACATATGTATATATATGTATATATGTATATGTATATATGTATGTATATGTATGTATATGTATATATGTATATGTGTGTGTATATATGTATATATATGTGTGTATATATGTATATGTGTGTATATGTATGTATATATATATATGTATATATATATGTGTGTATGTATGTGTGTATATATGTATGTATATATATATATATATATATGTTTGTATATATGTGTGTGTGTATATGTATGTATAAGTATATATATATATATGTGTGTATATATGTGTGTATACGTGTATATACGTATGTGTATATACGTATGTATGTATATGTATATGTGTATGTATACGTATGTGTGTGGTTGTGTGTGTGTGTGTGGTTGTGTGTGTGTGTGTGTGTGTGTGGTTGTGTGTGTGTGTGTGTGTGTGTGTATATTTATAGGTTTCTTGTATGAGACAAACCTTGAAGCACATTTATGCCAATGAGTCCTACCGGTCTGGGTTCCCTTTTAAGCTTTTGGTTATCGATGCCAACCTGCTTGTTGAAAATCACGTTAATAAAAGCCTGCTTGAATTCATGCCTGGTGTGGTGTTGTAAAAAAAAAAAAGTTAAGTCCTAATGTAAGCATCCTGACACTTGCATCAAAGAGGAATGTGATTTCTTTTTCTTTTTTTTTTCTCAATGTATATTTTTGCGTTTGAGTTAAAAGCACTATTCTCTCTGGGATAAGTGAAGTTTATTAAAATTGCATATCTGTTTGTCCATTACAGCAAATGCCAGTCATTCTTGCTGGCAATGATGCGCAAAAGAAAAAATACCTTGGAAGGATGACTGAGGAGCCCCTCATGTGTGTAAGAAAAGTTTATCAAAATACGATGAAGAGCATTTTTCTTAGAAATGACTTAAGATGGTGCTAAAATAACACTGTAAAACCAGCATTATTAAATCTTTCTTTCTCTGTAAAGTACTTTTGTTTTTTTCAAATTTTTTTGAGAATTGTCCAGTTATCAAGTATATGCAGGCAAGTTATAAGACTCCTGACGCAGATTGATAGACATTTTTTTGGTGTGTTCTTGAAAGGCGTACTGTGTAACTGAGCCAGGTGCGGGCTCTGATGTTGCTGGCATCAAAACGCGTGCCGTGAGGGTTGGTGATGAGTATGTTGTTAACGGGCAGAAAATGTGGATTACCAATGGTGGTAAAGCTAACTGGTGAGTACACACGCACGTCCTTTCACACCCATAGGAGTAATCTGTCTGATAATTAATTCCCTTAAAAAGGTGTCTATCTGCTGTTTTTCGAAGTAACTGATCACTTGCGTTATCCTCCATCTTCCCCAGGTACTTCCTCCTCGCCCGCACCGAGCCAGATCCTAAATGTCCAGCTGGTAAGGCTTTTACTGGATTTATTGTTGATGCAGACACTCCAGGGATTCAAGTAGGAAGAAAGGTAAGATCATGTGAACTATGTGCAATAATTGTCCTCAGTGAGTAGAAGAATATGAATTGAAGACTGTCTTTTTTGGAAATTTTCCTTGCTTATCTTGGACATTTTCCTGCAACGCTTAGAGAAAATTCCTTTTGTGTCTAAAATTATCACCAAGGTATTTGAAGATGTAAGCTCTTTTAAGGGGTGGAGGAAAAAGTTGTTTAATGCCAAATCAATACAGTGTTTGCGTTCACAATGTAAGATCAGATCACCGTTTAGAAATGTTTCACGTTCGAGTCAGTTGTTCAAAATTACCTTGTGACCCACGTAGTGATAGTACACAACAAATGAAGATGCACTCTCAACGCATCAAAATATTTGATTTCAATAAGAAGAACAGGGCACCTTGTTAGCCTATGTGGGAGATGCTAAATATATAGTCCACAATCTTGTCTATTTTTTTAGTTTATTAGCTTCATATGAGAGACCTATCTTCAACATCAGATGTTTGTGTCATAGCTAAGTTTTCCTCCCATTGAAACTCATCTTTAGGGTGATATTACAAACTTTTGTGAAGAACAATATAAACTGGAACTTTTACATGAGGTTTTAGAAATCCTATGTGCATAACTTTTCTTGTATCACTTTTGACTTTTAGGAAATGAACATGGGCCAGAGGTGTTCCGATACTAGAGGCATTACTTTTGAGGATGTGAGGGTACCAAAGGAGAATGTATTGATTGCAGAGGGAGTTGGATTCAAGATTGCTATGGGTGCATTTGACAAGACCAGGCCACCAGTAAGTCTTCTACCTTTTAGATTAATATACACAATAAGCTTTAGCTGATTGTACAGTTCTACTTCCATGGACTACATACAGATTATATGTGTGAATCCCCTGAAGGAAATACTTAGGTTGCAGTACCCTGTCCACATAAACAAAACAGGAAATATAAAAGCAGTAAAGTTAATACAGCAAACAGAAATTCTGAGCTAACAGGCTGTTCTCTATATTGTTTCTAATCTATTTCTTTCAGCTGCTCCCCTCAGGGTTGACTTCCTCAATCTAGTTGAATCTGTATCCTCTTCTCACACACAAACTAACTTTATGTTTACTAGATCTATAAAACTTATCCTTACTTTTCCTCGAAGCCTCCTGCCTGGCAGTTCCAAGTTCAGCATACTTCTACCAATAATATTCACTATCCCTCCTCTGTACATGCCCAAACCATTATTTCCAAAACCTCTAAAATGTGTTGTCCCCCTGATCCTATCCATCCTTCTTCATCTTCTTCATCTTCATCTCTTCCACTTTTAGCTCTGCGTCCTTCTTTTTCTTCTGTGCCACTGTCTCTACACCATCCAGTTTTGCAGAACTCATCACCATCTTGAACACTTTTCTTTTCATTCTGGCTAATACTCTTATCACACATTACCCCTGATATTTTTCCCACCAGTTCCAGCCTGCTTGAATTCTTGTGGAAATCTTTTTGTTCACTTGAAGACATTTCAACCCTCCTCTGAGAGGCTTCTTCAGTTCTCATGACCTGTGGGGAGTTTCCGAATAAAACTGCCAGGGTTTTGGGCGGGTCTCAGCTATGGTGGCTTGTTATGTAAATGTGAGAGTTGATCGGCAGAAACCAGGTCTAAGGGGGTTTTTATGCCAATGGGGGTGTCATTTGTGGGGGACAAAAGAGCAAATTTGGTGGTATTACCTGGAATGGAATGCGAAAAGGTTAAGCTAAACAAAGGAATGACTCCTGTTGGAGGACACATGAACTGAGGCTCCTGTGGAAGTTAGCGAGCACTGGTTCTGGTGGTGAATCTTTCCTGGTTGTTTGGAGGGTGCTTTAAGTGTGGAATCATTCAGCCTGTAACAAATCACAGATGAGATAAATGATCAGGTGAAGGAAGGAAGGACGATTTTTCCAAGTGCAGTCTGATCAAATAGAATTTAATTCTGTCAGAAAGGATACAGGAGTCACACAGCTGTGGGTTCTCTGCCATCCCCCTGCAGGTGGGTGATACCGCAGAAGAACCCCGATCGTTTTTACACATATGATTATAAAGGTTTCAGGAGCGGTTATAGTTGTCCTTCACGTCCTTATTTGGTGTCGATGATAATTGCCATGGCTGTTATCTTCTATCCAGTTGCTCGCTGCAGACATCCTGGGAGACGGTCGGCATGACCTGTCTTCTCCATCGTGGTCAGCCCCTCTCTCGCTCATGCTCTCTTGTCTTGTCTTCAGGCACCCAAGGCCTTCCTGGGTGCCACCTGTTTCCTTCTGCCCAAGGTCCCCTTGTTTTTGTGGTTGCCCGTTCTTCTGCTGTGCTCAAGCACTTCTATGTAAATACCTGCACCATTGGCTTACAGTAAATGATAAACACAAGGCCACAGCGTCTCATCCTCAAAGATTATTCAAACTACTTATTACTATTCTGCTATAAGAGCACTTCTAAGTTAACACATTTCTTCACTGCTATGCTATAAGAACACTTCTAAGCTTACATATCCTTTCAGTGTAGATGGGCCCGGTCTGTGTGTGTAAGTCTGTCTTGGTATTGATCCCAGTACGGGTGTTTGGTGAACACCCTAAGGAGTTTATCCGTAACGCCAGCAACATACGGTTAGATGATGTTCTTACATTTGTTGTTGTCTTCCTCCTGTTCTATGTTCCTGCTTGAACACGTTTCTTCATCTCTTCTCCACACACTTCATAACTCTGTACTGTTGACTGTTAGTACTTAAAATCCTCCACATTTTTTCTCTTCTCCCTGTAATCTCACTGTTCCATTTGAATCCCTCACAGTCACATGTATTTTGTTGTTGTGGCTAACCTTCCTTTTATGTCCTTTCCAGGGTATACCTCCACCTCTCTAGATTTTCTTCACTTGCTCGCTGCTTTCACTACAGATAGCAATGTCATCTGCACACATCATGGTTCATTCAGATTCTTTGTCTTACCTTATCTGTCAGCCTGCCTGTCCATTGCCACTGCAAACAACAAGGGGCTCAGAGGTGATCCCTGATGTCGTCCCACTTCCAATCTCTGTCACACCTACAACACACCTCACCACTGTCTCACAGATAGCATAAATGTCCTACACAAGTCTAACATACTTCTCTGCCACTCCAGACTTTCCCATAGAATACCATAGTCACTCTCTGCACCCTGTTGCATTTTGCTCTAGATCTACAAAGGCACAATGCAGCTCCCACTAATCACCTTTATACTTCTCTAAAAAAAATCCATCCAGCCATCCATTGTCTACCACTTATCTTACTCAGGGTTGCACGCACTCTCTTTTCAGCTTCTACCATTCCGTCCTCTGCTCTGCCTTTCTCCTCTTCATCTTCCTTGTCGCCAAATTTAACCCCAAAAAACACCATCCTATGTTGTTTGGCTTCATTCTCACCGACCACTACTTTGCAGTCACTGATCTCCTTCAGGTTACATCTTCTATCCAACATGTAGTCTACGTGTGTGCTCCTGTGTCCGCTCTTAAGAATTACCTTATCATAATCCAATCTCTGAAAATAGTGGTGCAATGTAAGACAGTGGTGCTCTTTGGCAACTCCGAGTGTTGATAACTTTAGGTTGATTAGAGAGCATCTGAAAACTGACTTTCACACTGCCCCACCCCTCAAAAAATGAAATAATAAAAAAAACAATAATCTCACCAGATACCTGGCATCATTTACAAAGCTCTTTTGTCATTTGGAAAGATGACATCACAAATGGTCTCAGAAACTTCAGTAGGAAAGGCCAACTTGTAATTCGGATTTGCTGATATTTAGTAGACTTGAAATCCAACAATCCAAGCAGGCTGCATAGAATTGGAAAATGGCATGAGGGGGACATGGCTTGTTTTTAGCTGACTTTTACCAAACTGGCAAGATTGCTTTGGATAGACATGGTCTTGTGCTACATAACTACAGAGCTATTACATGTGATGGAACTGACAGTACCACAAAAAGATGATGTTGAAACTAGAAGCTGAAGGAAATAAAAGGGGAATTTGTTTTAGATCAAAAGATGATAAATTAACTGGGCTGCAAGATGAAGTCAGATGAGTATGAAAGGAGAAGATTTGAAACGTGTGTAGGTTTATATCTAGAGAAATCAGGCTCAAATATGAATGCTCTCCAATTACTGATGCACCCTGCCAGCTCTAACACAAAAACTGACTCACTGGTAGCGTTGAGATATCCAGTTCTTAAAGTACATTGTGCGCAATTGTTTTTTATTCTTGAATCTAATTAAATTTCACTTAAATTTAAGTTTTAAGTGTATGCCCACAACAGATACAAAATAGAAAAGGGAAATTCCGATTTAAGCAGGTGCTGTTAGCCACCTCACGACTGTAGGAACTTTATGAAGTTTCTGTAACTTTTGTAGTTCTTGCAGACTGCCAAGCAACTTTTCTTTTTAAACTGTTGTGGTCACTGTGGTTAGCTGTTTCCCTGTTAGAAATGGACTGACAAAGAGGTCTGACATCATCTGGTCTGCTTCAGGGGCTTTGCGACAGAACATAAATATTTTCACCAAAAATGGGTAACGAGTGAGCTAATAGCTGGGGTTGTCACACTGTGAAGCAGTTTAGGGAGAAAGTAAAGACATTTAAACCCATCAGGTAGTCCATGGTTATTGTTCCCCCGATGCAAAACATGGATGCTGTCGCAATTTTGCTGTCCATGTCGTTAGTGTTGTCTACTTTTTTCAGGGGTTTGTTTTTTGAGTGTGGTGCTTAAGGTACACATGGCAGACAATTGAGTCACACTAATCTAAACTGTGGTCCCTGTGTGAATACAAAATTAAAAGGTTCCCCTGGAGGAGGGTTATACTGAGACAGAAATTTGAAATGAATAGCTCCTAGAACTTTTCTCATTAAGTTTAGTTCCACATTGTTGTATTTTGTGCATGGTTTCACTGGGAATAGCTATCTTATCTCATCCTCTTTCTCTACTTCCGATCTAGCCCTAATTAAAAGTTAAGTATAACACATTTTATTTTCAACAGCTAATCAATCTTGTGCTGGTCAGTGATGGACATTCTTGGATGTGAAATATGTTAATCGTATCTTGAAATAGAAATGACTGACCCTGATTTATAGCTGTCAATAATACCCACTTTGTCTTTGAATGTTCTCATTGCTCCAGGTCTTGGTAGATAGATACCAACTTGTAGGCCGATAACCATCAAACTAAATTATGTTTTATAGAAGTTTGATATTTAATATTGCATTTTACCGACCAAAATGTATGTTTCACACAGGTGGCAGCAGGAGCAACGGGCTTGGCCCAAAGGGCCCTGAATGAAGCCACCAATTATGCACTGGAGAGGAAGAGTTTCGGCAGAATTATTGCGGAGGTTTGTCCATTACAGAAAGTGTTAACGTCATAACTGATGACTACAAGTCTAGGTGGAAATTCTTCATTACAGCAATTGGCAATGAGTGCTATTGAAGATGGCGCCTGCCTCTGTGTTTCCCTCTTGTGCTTTTTCTATTTTTGTGTGTTTTGCATCTAAGCCTGTCGCTCCCTCATTCAGTACCCCAGGGGAGGAACTTTAAAACTTAAGTCGACTAGTCGTTTTTCCTTAATCTTTAAAGTATTCCAGAACTTTGAGCTGGAGAAGCAGGAGCTCTCTGTAAGTTGCTAAGGCGATGCAGACAGTGAAAATGAGCTGGTGCATCTGTTAAGCTGCGGCAGTGGGGATTCTGCACTGTTCGCGTCAATACATCTGATAAAAATCCACTCTCTTTGCAACAAGGTGGATAAACTGATTCTCTGATGAAAGAAATTGCAGACACAACAATTCATCAACTTCCCTGCATGAACTTCAACACAGAGTTGATATTAAAAGTCGTTAACTTGCTGACGAGCTTAACAAGAACTATTGTCAGAACACATTAATACCCATCACCCGCTCCATCTCTGACTCCAAACTTCCTTCTACACCCTTGCTCCCTCCTCACTGTTCTCCACTGACACATCCTCATCATACTGGATCTGTAAGCAGGACGCGTGCCAGCTTTTAAGAAGATCGAAGACCACAAAGGCCCCTGGCCCAGATGGTGTTTCACTCTTGTGTCTGAAAGTCTGTACTGATCAGCTGGCTTCCATTTTCACACAAATTTACAAGATATCACTTGTGGAAGGATAATTTTTTTTGGAATACAATAAACCCAGAGGTCCTGTGCACCAAACTGTCCCAGTCTCCACCAATTAGTTTGTAACTCAAAAAGTGACACATCGAAGCCAGCAAATGAAGCTGATGTAGCAAACAGCCAACACCCACAAAATCAGTGGCCTGATTAGAGACAGTGAAGAGTCTGCATACAGACCAGAGGTTGAACTGTCCTCATCCGCAGTCAGATTTTTATATATATATATATATATATATATATATATTTGCCTCTCATCTTAGGGGCTTCATCAGTTGTAACTGACTTTAGAGAGATTTCAGTCTATTAGTTCTAGGTAAAGGAATGGGCACTGAATGGAGTTCATTAAGCTCATGTGTGAGTCATTGGCAAACCAGAAATGGGACGGGTCACCCGAGATGCGATTTGAATGGGGTTCATTAGGGTCTGTTGGAAGCTGTTTACACCTCGAGACAAGTTGTTTGGTCTACAAGTAAGTGGGTATTGATTCTTTTTTTGACCTAAGCACATAGTCATACATTATGTGGCAACTGTGTATGTGTACACTTATTGAGTTGAAGGCCATGCCCTCTGTTTAGTGATGGACTTTTGATGCGAACAGTGAGTTTAAACATAGGAACCGCCTGAGATAGAGGCGAAATGTCTTCAAGAAACTCAACAAGTTGGCTTGTTAGAAAAAGAAATATACAACAAGCACCATGACATGCATGACTGACCTTATAGATAGTCTAACTTACTGTTTCTTTGTTTTCATGTCTCACAGCACCAGGCTATCTCCTTTCTTTTGGCTGAGATGGCAATGAAGGTGGAGCTGGCCCGAATGGCCTACCAACGGGCAGCCTGGGAAGTGGATCAGGGTCGCAGAAACACCTACTATGCCTCCATCGCTAAGGCTTTTGCAGGAGACATTGCGAACCAGGTGGCATCAGATGCCGTTCAAATATTTGGAGGCAATGGCTTTAACAGTGATTATCCAGTGGAGAAGCTAATGAGAGATGCCAAGATCTACCAGGTAACTGGAAATGTGCTGTTGCTTACTATTGGCAATGTCAAATTACTGAGAAAAAATTCTAAAACATCCTCTTTACTTCTTTTTGCCTTTTAGATCTATGAAGGCACAGCTCAAATCCAAAGACTCATCGTTGCCCGTGAACACCTCGGAAAATTCAAGAAATGAACTTAAATTTGAACTAATTTCCTTTTTCTGACTTAAACGTATTTATACATGAAAAAGTTCCAATGCTAAACATACTAAATTCGCTTTTAATATTATATTATTCTTTCCTGGTTCTTAGACTAGGCCAGACATTGAAAAATTGGCCACATTCTTGGAATACAGTAAAGTACAAAGCCATAATGTTTTGCCTAATTTTCAAAGACAGTCATTGCAGCTGTCATGCCATATTATGTATAATTGATGAAGTGGAGCTATCAGAAGTATTCAGCAACTGAAATGTCAAAATAGTTTGAAGTTTTCATTCAGATCACTGTAAAATACTTGTAAGTTATAGGCCCATTAAAAAGACAAGGCTCTGAAGAGGATGTGTTTGAGCTGTCATGTGTTGGAACAAGTTGGCAAGCTTAACGCTGCACACTTTCAGAATGTTAGATACGTCTGTCATCTAACCATATAGTGAGATAGACAAATGAAATCTTCATAAGAATTTCTAATTGGCTATTGGTAAGCATATGGGCATAAAATAAAGTAAATAATGGAACATGTTTTAGCTTCCAAACAATTGGTGATGTCACATATTTTCAATTGAAATGGTGGACCTCATTTCAATTACCAATTTGGGCTTCAGCTACATCAAGGAACTGTATAATATTTTTTCAAACTCTGGACATACTTTCTTTCCATCTGTATGAGAAAACGAAGAAAACTATAATCATTGTACTACTCAACTGCACTGTCAAGTCTCGGTAATAAACTGGACAACTGGGAAAGGAGTGTGATAACATACATTGTCATATTGAGTTCTTTATAAAGCTGCAACAAGTGTGTTGTTTATACAAGACAAAGTGTTGGGTGACTGTCAAAATTGGATGCAAAGTGACGGAAACCAAGTCTGAACAAATACAACAGACACACCTCGAGGGGGAAGCAAATGTGTACCATGTTCCTCCCGAGCTGTGGGCGGCAGTAATGTGCCAGTGTGTTGGCGTATCCCGGTCGGTCACAAACAGGTAATCCACTGTCATGCGATCATTTTCAGAATGGTAAGCCTCGCCTTATTTCATTCACTCATTTTGTGAGTTGGCTTTGTCCCAGTTGCTTTCCAAAGTAAGCGTCACTTAAACTTACCCAAGGCTGCACATTCATTGAAAGCGAAGAGCATAAACGTATGCTAACATCGATTAGCACAGATAGCACTGTCTGCCCCCGTGTCTCCCATCGCTTAAATTAATCAAATTGTGGTTTTATGTTTAATATGCTTTAATGACAGGGTACTCAAGTGAAAGATGTCATCATTAAACCCGATGCCCCCAACACCCTGCTGCTGGGCAAACATGCAGACTACATCGCTTCCTACGGCTCCAGAAAGGATGACTATGTGAGGGAAGACAAATGGGTCACTTCAAGTGTTATCATATTCGAGAACATTCAGGGATTGTTGTGTTTGGGCAAGGCTATGAATTTTGCTTTTTAGCGCTTTCTAGCATTGTATTTTAGTGTCACGAAAACTGAATGAATGAAACAGTTACCGATTATTCCAACCTGCAAAGAACGCTGTCTTACCCAATCATCTTTTGGAAAATGTAATGGGGGTCAGGCCCAATCGCCTAACGTCAGTGAGCAGACATTGTGATGTTTATATGGCTGAATAATTGAAAATGATTGCTGTCTTTTTCAACCACTCAAAAGTGCCTTTTTTTTGTTTGGCATATTACGAATTTTGTATCAAATGTTAGGAACTTGCCAGTCATTTTAATCCCCAGTGGTTTTGTATACTTTTTGTCTAGGAGTATACACTCTCTGAGTACCTGCGGATGAGCGGGATCTACTGGGGGCTGACAGTCATGGACCTTATGGGACAACTTTCCAGGATGAACCAGCAGGAAATTGTTGATTTCATCAAAGCCTGCCAACATGAATGTGGAGGCATAAGTGCTAGTATTGGCCATGATCCCCACCTGCTCTACACTCTTAGTGCAGTGCAGGTGATTACTAAGACAATTAAATAAATTGCTAATGAGAGATTTGCATTTTTTTTTTTTTTTTTTTTGTGAACCCTGTAACTGAAGTTCACTCTGTCATTTTAACACTAGACCCGTTACCTGTCAGTTAAATGTATTTGTGTTTAACTCGTAAATGTGTTAGACTTAGAATTGGGAATATATTTTTTTAATCTCTTTTCCAGATTCTGTGCCTGTATGACAATGTGGAGGTGATCAATGTGGATAAAGTGGTTGAGTATGTCAAGTCACTGCAGCAGCATGATGGATCATTTGCTGGGGACAAATGGGGTAAGAGGTGTCTTGATTAATTGTATGACAGAATTATAGCAAACATAAATAAATGAAAAGCAAATCAGTGCAATGGTTGGGGAAAATATTAGTGTATGAGCTGCTTTTTGTGGAAACAACACAGACTTCATATATAATACTATATTTGATAATTGATTATCTATACAGGAGAAATAGACACAAGATTTTCCTTCTGTGCTGTTGCCACTCTTGCGTTATTGGTATGTACTTTAACCTCTCATCAGTGTATATGATCGTGTACATTAATTATGAGGCTGCAAGTTTACTAATTTTTTTTCTTCCCAAAGGGCAAGATGGATGCTATAAATGTTGAGAAAGCAGTAGAGTTTGTCTTGTCATGTATGAACTTTGATGGAGGTTTTGGCTGCAGACCTGGTTCAGAGTCTCATGCTGGTCAGGTGAGAATGGAGCACTACCTGCATATCTTAAAGTTGCTCTAAATGAAATTTGAAGTCACATCTATAAAATTTAATATTTATGTTCTACAAATGTATAGCTTAATACCTGAAATGGTGAAGTCAGACTGACTCGTATCTCAAATTAGGGCTGGGGAATGTGGGTAAAAAATATCTTCACCAACACAATTAAGTTGAGTGTGTCCTATTTTTGAAATCCTTTTTAAAAACAGTAAATGTAAAGTAGGAAAGAAACATGGTCATAAAAAAATAGCCAAAATATATTGGTTAAGCAAAGAATCAAGCTAAAATTTTTATTGGAGGATGATACCACCAACATTAACGTGATAAGCATTTGTCTCCATGGGGTTGTTCAGATTTACTGCTGCACCGCCTTCTTGTCTCTTACTGGGCAGCTGTACCAAGTAAACGCTGACCTGCTGGGCTGGTGGCTTTGTGAGAGGCAGCTACCATCAGGAGGCCTCAATGGACGGCCTGAGAAGGTCTGTGTTTCGATTGAAAAATTATTATCATGTATGTCGTGTAGATATCATCTAAGAGATTGGAAAGAAATTAGAACCCAAACACAAGAGGAGGGCCATATTATTACTTTTCATGCTTTCTTTAGGAATGCATGGCCAGGCATACGGTTGTGTTCAGTGAGTAAGTAAATTCCAGAATTATTACAATAGCTTTTATTTCAAAACACATCATAATGTACTTTGAAAACTGCACACTGTTTTTCAAAACATGAAGGAAAATATATTTGTTGATTGACTTAACAGACAGTGACGAAAAATGAATTTTTGGCTGTTCAACGAATTGCAGTGCCTATATTTCTTTTTATAAGCTAAAACATTTACTGTATTAGCTGTAAAATTCTTGAAGATTTAATTTTGCTGTTTATGACTGAAGTAATATTTAGAAATATAACCATCGTTTCTAACAACTACCTCACATTGCATGGAATCCACCCCCTTCTTGCACCTGTGAACGGATATTCCAGTGCATTGGACTACATTCCAGAATTCCTCTATTTTTTTTGGTTTTGTTTAGAAACAGCAACATGACCTTAAGTATTTTGATGTATACATATTGATCCCAGGTGTGCGATTATCAAACAACACCGTAGAGCGAGAGACATCCCCACAAATTGTACTGTGTCTTTAATTTGTTGTTTGGGAGTCGACTGACAAACTATTTTTGAGGAAGATCATTTTGGCTGAGCAGCCCTTCATTTTGTGTTTGTTTCCCCCTCTCCAACCAACTTTTTAATTGACCGACGCTGCGATCTGAGGATATGTCTTGAACAACCCCCAACAACAATGCCCTTTAACCAGTACATGCAACATTTGTTGCCTGAAATGAAGGCTACTCATTTTGAAACTTTTTTCAGTTTAAATCTACATTGCTATTATTTTGAACACGCCCCTTTCAATTTATGGCTCTATTACACAGTATCAGCAGTGTGTACACCATGACTGTTAGGTCTGTTGGGTTTCTAGTACTCTACTACACTTACCAGTATATTATTTGCAATGAAAAATGTAATTTGAACGAAAATTAGTAATTGATCTGGTCAGTGATGTTGGACTGCTATTATTTTGAACACAAGTACATATGAATTATGCAAATATGAATTTGCAAATATAAATTAGAATGGAGTACATAATAGGATATATTTACATCAAAATCAAAATACAGACATCGTTTGTGACTTACTTCAGCAAAATTTGATGCACATTTGAATTGTTTCTTTTGTCTGTCAGCTTCCAGATGTGTGCTACTCTTGGTGGGTTCTGGCATCACTCAAAATAATTGGCAAGATTCACTGGATCAACAAGGCCAAGTTGTGCAGTTTTATTCTGGCCTGCCAGGATGAGGAGACAGGAGGGTTCGCTGATCGACCAGGAGACATGGTGCGATGCTCAACCTCACTCATTCCAATATATTAAAATCTGAGGCCCTCATTTCAATCTTGTAATCTGTCTGCTCCCTCTTTGACTGAATCTGATTTCATATAACATCACATCTAAGTGGCACGCATGGAGTCCTCTACTTTTGACTGGTTGTTTGGTTACATATTCCATCTTTTTAGCGCTAGCCATTTGCATCTCAAGTACTATTTGGTCAGAGGTCCTTTTGTCACTATTCACATTAGTCTGCGTTAGTACGCCTGCATTGAAATGAAAGAGTAATGTCATAAATTAGGGATAATATTTATTGACAGAGCTGAAAAAGTGGCATCTGATTCTCATTGTCGTTTCAAAGGTGTAACTCAAAATAAAAAATGATTTATCCAGAATCAGAAATTATAACTTTTTGCTTATTTTATTGTTAGTTTTTGAGAAAACGAATTCCTTGCATTGCTTCATTAGAATTATGTTTCTCTGTAATGTCACCTGTGATGCATTTTCAGACTTGTGCTTTTTAAATATGTTTTTAAACATTATGGAGTAATTACCACATCAACATGCATTCATAACCTTATTATATAGCATCTTTTGTCTGTTTTTTATTTTCACAGTGATACAAAAGTAACCATATAGTTGGGCATAAACTGTCTGAAACACTACTTTATATAAATATTTTGATAATGGGGCTGATAGGGAAGGTGGTATTTACATAAGAAATAATACAAATGTTTTACGTTAAAATGTAAGATGTGTACAATTAAGCTCTATGAAAGGAGTGTTGATTTCTTATCTTTTTCTAGCCACCATACTAATTGTAATAGATGTACAAAATTGTTACATTGCTGCCTTACAGACTTAAACAATGTAATTACTGTAATTTCATACATTGTCAATTCTTTGTGCAGGTGGATCCTTTCCACACACTCTTTGGTGTTGCAGGTCTCTCTCTCCTTGGGAATGAGCAAATCAGACCCGTGAACCCTGTTCTGTGCATGCCAGAGGAAGTCCTAAAGAGGATCGGCCTGGAGACGGAGCTCCTGAGCTAGCTGGCCTTCACAGCCACACTTACACACAACAAGTTGACCCTCAGCATCATTTCAACTACCTTGGTGAAATGTTGGCAACATAAGTTGGAGCATTAGCTCAAGTTGACAGACACATTTTAAATTCAGTAAAAAAGGAAAGATTCTGTCTTGCTGCTCTGTAGAAAACCTCACCCCTCATCATATTACCAAATGTATTTGGAAATGTTTTTGGTGTGTTTATAGACTCTATGAAAAAGATCTGTGCTGAAGCTCAGAATCCACCAAATAGCACTCCTTAATTTGTCTATATGCTCATTGTCAATATGAGGGGATAAAATTAAAGTGATGGTTTGAATTGTGTAAAAATCTGTTAAAAATAACTACATTTTATTTTTACAGAACCAGACCGCATAATGTGCTTCTCAATTAAACCTAGAAATGAAAAGCAGCTGAAAGCATTTGTCATTTTCCCAGGTCATCTTCTGACAAAATAGGTATTAGCTATTTATTGTCCAATTGCCCCTATCAAGTTTGTGGTCAAAATGATATTTGACATTTGAGGTTGGAAGAGTCATCAACTAGTCTTTCAAGATGTGGAATAGATACAGTATTTAGTATTGAATTATAGGCAAGGGCGGAGTAGTTGACTTGATTTAAAAAAAAACAACAAAAAAAACAAAAACAAAAAAAAAACACACACACACATATATATATTTTTTTTTGATTCATTTACTTTTTTCTGAATTTTCAACACATTGGAGGATTCTGCCTTGATCCTGCACTCTCTGGACAAGTTCACATGTACACTTTAGCCTTTAATCGACCTATGCTGCTTTATAAAGTGAGCCTGAGATTAAGTACATGTCGACTAATATTGCGGTTGGAATCCTATATGGAGGCAGTTGTGCCTAGTGATGTAAAGCGATAGAAAGGGTAGTTTCATAAAAGGTCCTCTTGTCAGTCTGTTACTGCTAAATGCTTGCGACTGAGTCAGCAAAGTTTTTTAAACATCGACCGGTTTCTTTCACACTGCATAAAATAATGAGATTTTTAGTCTTAATTCAAATTTCATCTAGGTCTCACTCTTTGGGATGCCTCTGAAATAATTTCACATTTATGAACCAGTCTTTTCGTATTTTATAGCAGTGTGCTTCTAATGACCTGCTTAATGCAAAAATCATCTTGGATAATGTTTTGATTACAACTTTAAAGGAAGATACACAGTCAAATCTGTTTATTTGTCCCAGTTCTCACACTATATCGCACATATTTCACATTTATTTGTAAAATCTCTAAAAACCCTCCAAAAACTCAGCTTTAAAAGGGAAATGTAATCTTTCCAAAATGTTACTGTTAAACAACCTGGTGTATCTGTTTCTGGAGCATATCTTGTGGTTTGTTAAAAGTTTTTCCAGAGGCTAATCATGATAGGGAATTGTTTGAAAAATCAACAGATAGACAAATGACTATTTGAGGGCCCCCCAGTTTACTGAATAGTTAAATTCTACAGTTTTTCTGGTGAACCAAGAAAAGAAGATCAAGTTGGAATTGCCTTTTAAATGTGAACTGTGCTATATATTGTAATAGAAATAATCACTTTATGTATGGCCTCTTTGGAGTCATCAAAGATGAGGAAAAAAAACAATCAGTGCAAAAGAAGCAGGTGAATCAGATCAGCTTTACTGCAACAAATGTTTTTATTACTCTGTGACAGGATGTAATGGTACACACAGTGTTAAGCATTGTCAAATTTCCTGCCAAAAACCAAGAGCACCAGCAGAACCTGAATCACTAACCATAACCTACATTGGAGCCTACATTGTTTCACAACCAAAATGGACAGTGTTTGTGACGTTTGATAATCACTGTACTCATGGCATTTATAAAAATGACAAAAGCCAAGCTGATAATTACTTCAAAATTTCCCTAAAAATGAAAGATCTAAAAATGCCAAAAAATTAATCTTTCCACTTACTGAAACCTTATATTGGTAGGAAGCAAGCAATAACTAAGCACTTACAATTTTGAAAATATCTAGATTTTACATACTCTTACAAAGGCATAGAAGAAAGTTTTCAGAACATCAAACTAGAGTTATATTGAAAGAAAGTAGCTTCATGCAAATACAAGGAGCCCGACCAATGAGTTGTTTTTGTATCGAAGGACACCATATAAAAGCATGGTCATAGTAATTCTTTTTTATGGAAATTATTCCTATTATAATTATTTTCTCCACCAATATTTAAAAATCTCTAATTTACCAATGTAAATTAATTTGCAATGTAAATTAGAGTTCGTAAAAATGTTTTCATTGTATCAAATAGCTTTGTCGCTGAAATATTTAAAAACTTTTCAGCTATATCATGCATGTATGTGAAGACTGTATACCAACCCAATGTTTTTTGATAATATACTGAATAGAGGTGTTACATGTGAATGGTTGTATGACTGTTTTGGCATCACTTTTGAACACAACAAATGCATGTGAAAAGTATTTTCCTCAACGGTATCTGAACTAAAGCCAACTAACACAAGATTAGGCTATTTTATTTGATTTCATTATTATTAATGTAATTACTTTATTTCCTGAATTTCTCTGACTCCTTCTGCTTACAAAAAAACTAATACATTTTATATTTGAGATGAGTTTTCCTGGCAACATTCCCAAATTTGAACTCTAAAACCTGAACCACCGTAGGAGATTTATTCCAAACCACCAATCTCGGAATTCTCCTATTTTTCATTTCCGACACTTTCCATTTATGTGCAGTAATTTCAGCACATCAGCATTTTCTTTTATAATGAGTTACCATCCCTTTTAAAGTCAGATACCTTTCAGTCAGCGATTTGAGCAGCAATTACTGTTTAGTGAAGTGGTTCTCATGAGAAGGCTGCTCTCTTCTGGAAGGGATGCAGATAGTAGTTCAGAAAGCCACTGATGTGTTCCTGTCTTTGGCTTGGTTGGTTTGGTACTGGTTTATGTGCTCCAGCTGGCCAGAATCTGATACATCATACCTAGTCTTGTACTTGGCCAAGATTTTCATCAGTGGACGGAGCTTCAGCCACCACTGCTCCTTTGGGATTCTGTGGCTGCAGAGACAACATGTCACCATTAATAGTAGCAATTGTTGACCTTAAGTTGAACTGGTCTGCATAAAGGAAGAATAATTAAATATTAAATATCAAATTACTTAGTCTGTGAAAATGGACAAGAAACTCCCAGAAATTTAAGATTCTAAAAAAAAGCACGAGTTGTTTAGTTCAAAACTCTCTTAACCCTAAAAATTAGTGATCATTGAAATGAAAATTTGATCAAATGAAAGAAAAAATTGTAACAAATTGCATAAAATGAGCACAAATTACCAAAATAAGAAGTGACCGGGATGGGGGGGATAATTTCTTATGGCATAGTCTGATTGTAGATAAGATAAGATACGAATTGTTGGTCAAAAATAATTACATCAGTACAGATGAGACTACAATGGGGTGACACAGACCGAGAACCTTGGTTAGGGTCCACAGTTAAAATATGTTTAAGAGTGTACAAAGTCTATTCAGGTGAGTAAAACAATGAATATTCTGTTGTGGTTTTTAACAGTGTACATTTCGGTGTGTAGATGTCTACAGTAAAAGTGGAATCCACTAACCTTAACAGAGGTGAAGCATCTGTGATAGAGTCAAACAATATTTTACACAAGTCTTATTAGTTTACGTTGCTGTATTTTGCATGGTTGGTTTGTGCATCTGTCTATAGATGAATTATCGTATAATATGTACATCATATATTTCGCAAGAGGTTGTTAAAGATCAAATCAATCTCTGTTCAGAGATTATTTAAAGTTAAAACATCTTGACAGAGAATAAACTATAATCCCCTCTTCTGTGCAGCGGCATGGTGATGTAATAGTTTGCCCTTCCGCCTCGTAGCAAGAAGCTTCCTGGTTCGATGCAGAAAGGGACCCTTCTGTTGGGAGTTTGAAATCTCCCCATCTTTGCATTCAGTTTCCTTCCACAGTTGTAAAATATATAGGAGGTTAATTGGATGCTTCTAACTCATTTGAGTCCCGCACTATGGGTTAGGCCTCATAAATGAATTGAATGTATTTACTCATTTGTGTCCTACTCTTAATCCTTCTCATACTGCACAGCACTTTGATGGAAAGTGCTCCATAAATATAGTTGTTGTTCAACGTGGTAACTCATGAAGGGGTGTAAAGATTGATGTAGTACATAATTCATGTTCTTACATGAAGTCAGTCTCATCCACAAGCTGGGACACAGGCTGAAAGACCAGAACTCTGCGACGCATCCCCAGCAAACAGGCTGTGTCATCAGACATAGTCAACACTCTTCCTGCACGGCACATGAAAATGCATTGATGAAATGAGAAAACTCAGTTCATGCAAAGTCAAATGATTTAGATAAGAGTATCAACATTTTCTAACTTATTTGACATTTTTGGCTATTTATTTTATAGGTAAGGGTAAAATTGTATTCAACCTTTTTTGCATGACTCCTCAAGTCTCCGTGAGATCCATTGGATTGCTTTGGCAGAAATATTTGTACTAAAATTTCTATCAAATGGAGAAGGAGCGCCTCCCTGTAAAAGAAGTGTATATAACTAGTCATATCACATGATTTCTTCTGCCTGCTACAGCCTAATTTCTAAGTGTGGTCCAGACCTGCCTTAAACAAAGTGTCATGTGAATACTTTTGTGATTTGATGCTACATAAATAAAAGTTGACTATATACAGCTTATCTGTTGTTAGTATTAAGCTGTGCATGTGTGCATGTATTTGCATGTATTTGCATGCGCATGGGTGTGAAAGAGCATGTCTTGTGTACAACCTGCTGCATATGACCGAGGATATTCTTCCTGCAGTCAAATACTCCCTGTCCCTCTTCATTGTATAGTTGGTAGATGAAATCGGTGGTGAAATTCTCATTGCAGTTCTCATTGCTTGAGAAACAAATCAAAAGGAAAAGAAAATCAAAATTAAACTCAATACCCTTAGCAATTGGACAGCCTGCTGTCCACTGTCACTTGCAGAGGAACATGATAAATTGAATGAGAGAGTTTGTTTAAAGTAATAGCCATATTATGTTGGTGCAAAGCTCAGTTCAGATACAGTGTCATCTACACATCATCTGACAAACTTTGCTTGTCCTATTTTCACTATCCTAGTCCTGCTTATACCAGATTGAACAGCATAATTATCTAAAATAGTCATTAAAGATGACACTAAGATTGATCATATGCTCAATAATCAATTACATATGTTACAACTTTTTCAATAGGTAAAGATATTAATTAATTAAACAGACATGTTTTGAATGGGTGTAGTGCATTATAAATTTGAAATGAGAAACTATCTTCTATGTTTTCCCTCACTACACACTTGAAGTGTTGAGGAAATTTAAGATGAAATTAGTCTTGTGCAACTGTGGAGCCTCACCGAAGTACTATGCCTCTCTGAATACTCGTCTTCATCTTTTGTGTCAGATGCTGCACATTGGCCTAAAAACACAAATATTCTGTGAAGCAGAGGAATGGTATCTTGCAATTCATCAATTCTAAAGTGCTTCACAGCTCACTCAAATAATAAAGAGGAGCAGGGCACATTTTTCACCACCAATGGATGCCACATAACAGCTTCCTTCCCTTTTGATTTAGCTAAGCTCTGATAAAGGGTATAGATACCACAGTTACAATTACAACAATATTTTGGGGAAGGTTATTATATTAGCTATCTTTTGTTATGTCTGTGGAGGTTCTCAGTCATCCAGGTCATGGTCAATTCTTGTCAAAATGTTCTCAAAGCAACTGGACTTTGAGTTTCTGCAAACAAGAAATCCAGAAACTCCTCAAAGTCCATTCCAACTGAAGAAGCCTCTCAGATGAGAGGTGAAACATCTTCAAAGGAAGAAAATCAAGTCCAGTTGCTATGAGAAGAAAATTTTGACAAGTATCTTTTGTAATACTAGATTATGTATCTAACTGAGTGCAGGACAAGCGGCAAAAGATGGATGGATCTATTTTTCAATTTCAGATATTTCAGTTGGTAACATGTTCAATAACTCAATTTCACCAAATACCAGCAAAACAAATTTCTTCTTAACACATTCCTTATTTCATAATTCTACAAGTAACATTTAAAGCAGCTTTCAAACATCAAATAAAGAAAGAGGTGGGCTGGGAGAGGGAAGTATTTGCCCTAAGCTCAGACTGCTGTCCTGGATGAAGCACGAGAAAATGAAAAATTAGTAGATAAATAAAAGGAACTGAATCATGCCTGTCCATGCAATTCCTGTGACCTCAAAGTGCCCCTCCCATGGAGAAAATTAAATATTTAAAAAAGGAAGAACTAATTTAAGGTTGAACATTAATTTGTGTATGACTTTTTCTATCTTATTTGGTACAAACATATTTCCAGAAAAGCAGTTACTGTATATTTATTCTTTACCTGTAGGTCTCGGATGTCAAACTGCTCTTCAAATATGTACACTGTGTCAGCCCCTGCAGCTAGACCACCCACAGTGGCCAGGTAGCCACAGAAGCCGCCCATCGTCTCAATGATGAAAACACGACGTTTGGTGCCACTCGCTGACTGCTTAATCCGGTCACATGTCTGGATTACACATGTATTATTCAAAATTCAAAGTGATTCTAAACAGACTAATTGTAGACAGAAAAAAACATCCAAACAGTCATGAAAGTAGAGGTAAAAAAAAATGAAATTATTGGATACTATTGAGGTACAACCCTAATCCATTATTATTCTTTTTTTGAGGCAAATAAAATAAAATCCATAATCCATTATCAAAAATAAAACTGGTGATGACCATAATCTGTTGCAGCTCTACGAGTTATTTAGTTAAGAGGGAGCAATATTCATATACCTATGACAGCCCAGAATAAATTAGACAAGTGCACAGTTCTGCAGAGCTGTATAATTGATGATCATGTACAGGTTGACTCCTCTTGAACATGTTTCATACTATCACTCACGTGTAGCAGTCGATCCCTTTTCCACTTCCAGGGTGACCTAATTACCACTATAGAAGTTAATGCATTCCTGATTAGTTAATTAATTCTTACCTCCACTATGGCGTTGAGTGATGTGTCAGCACCGATACTGAGGTCAGTGCCAGGCACATTGTTACTAATGGTTGCAGGCAGCACGCACATTGGGATGCAGAACTCCTCGTAGCTGGCCCTGGCCTTGTACAGCTCGAACAGAGACTCAAAGGCCTAAGGATAGTGGCCAAATTACAAGGTTTGACCAACAGGAGTGCTTTCAGTAGCTGAGGTCCTGTTCTTGTGAGAATATGTTTGAGGCTGTTGTGTTTTACACCTCTCTTCATTGCATAAGTTAGCTCCCTTGGCCTGTATTCATGGGAACCATTGTAATTGATGAAATGGGTAGCTATTTCTCTGTTTCATACTACAAATAAATTGTTTGTATTTTCTTCAGCACACAGCAATTCAGTAATTTCTCATTAAGATTCTAGAAAGGCATTGCCATTCATTTTAATACATTCAAAGTTAATGTTAATACATACAAAATTTTATATTTCCACCAACATTGCCATTTTAAGCAGAAAATTAAATTCATTTCTGTGTTTCTTATAACTGCTTCAAGCTGGAAGGAGAAAAATCATATGGAGTTGTAAAGAGAGAAAGAAGCAGAGAAGCAGTGAGTGCGTGTGTTACGTATGTGTGAGTGAAAGACAGACTGACAGACAGAGATGACTTGTTGGCTGACTCAAAGGACTTTGAAATCTCATTGACTGAGAGGGGATGGGATGGGATGGATGGAAGGGACAGGGTCCCTCTGCCTGACACATCATAGTGTAAACAATTTATTGTTTATGTTGTGCAAAGCAAAACATAAAAAGCAAAGCAAAGGAAAACAACAAACTGCAGAACACCAAAAAGCCAGTTTAAAACAAAAGCACTCAAAGATACTGCATTGGACATTTTGGAACAGTCAAGCCGAGCACCAGAGCTGACACAAATGGCTGTCATCTTCTGTTTACCAAATAGCTCACAAAGATCTGCACAAAATTGCCAAGGTAACATAACAACCACATGCAAGCGACCACACTAGTGGTCGCAAAACATTGTTCATTTAATGCACTTCGGTTACTCTAAGTCTCTCACTTAATTAATCAGTTTACTTGAGTACCTGAGTCAGTGTTGTTCCCTCCTCCCCCTCACCTGTAATGGGGAAGGGGCTTTACTACTCTTTAAGC
Source organism: Fistularia tabacaria (assembly GCA_901007705.1). Lineage (NCBI taxonomy): Eukaryota > Metazoa > Chordata > Actinopteri > Syngnathiformes > Fistulariidae > Fistularia > Fistularia tabacaria. Next base: position 26,151 of record CAAKHD010005137.1, on the reverse strand, counting down.
AGTTCCGTCCTTAGGCAGTCTATACATTTTTTTATCAGTTGTGTCACGGTTATAACAATAATATTACTACAGTTTGTTGTTTTGCTTCAATAAAATATGCTGCATTGCTAGTTCATAGCATTACTGCTATGTCTACCAGCACTACAACTAATTCTTCTACTACTACTACTTCTAATAATATTAATAATGAATATAATAATAATAATGTGAACCATTCAAACCAAACCATCTGTGGGAATCAGTATTCCAGGTGCATCTACGAACATGAATCTGTGAATCTTTTCAACCTATTCATCTGAGCCCACAGTGTTTACAGTGACTGTGTGAGTATGCCAACTTGCCTTGTGTAGTGAGTGGCAGCAAGTCAGAGGACTCAGAAAAGACTCAGGCTCATGATTCTTGATTCAGTAGGAAGATTCAAATCAACTGACTGGTTGAATCAGAAACTGACCAGCTCTAGCCACAACAAGTGCATGGTCCAACCAGGCTTTCAAAGAAGATTTTCTACATTTGTTTTCATATAGATAATATTTGCCTGATTCATTGGGGTTCTGTATCTAGCCCAAAATTCCCCTTGTTCATGCAGTCAAGCATTTCCAGAATTAATGTGGATGAAAGACTTAAACGAGGTTCTATCGGATTTGACCCATTCTTTTAATCTTGCAAAACCAAACACTGTCCTTCAATCACACTGTTGTTGAGTCACTTTCATTAGTTACCACCATGTAATGTGGTATGAAATGGAGTTGCAGTCGTTTCATGGGTTTTCTGTCAGATTGGGTTGCATTTTTCCGTGATTGCTGTGTGCAACATTTGCATTTCAGTATTTCACACTCCCACATGAACAGCCATCACATTCCACGTTCACATTCTATCAAAACCTAAGTCCAAACATAAGTCCTTCATAAGTATGGTTATAATTTTGTTGTGAGTATCAGGCTGTGAATGGTCACAGTTAAAAGAGTCCTTTGTCATTTTTGAAGCTGTGTATGGTTGAATTATTATTGATTACAATGGAGAGGGACAATGATAACAGGAAATAATAACTTTTTCTATTTGTAGGATTTGTTTGTTCACTCACAGAAAAGTTCCAGTAATCCCATGTAGACCAACAGCGGTGAGAACCAGCATTTACTAGTGTTAACTTAGTGAGTGGAAAAAGGTGGGCAGTTTTATGGGAGAAATCTAAGGTGACTAAATGAAAACACATTTACAGGTTTGAAAAAAGGTGGTAATTTAATATCTGAATAGAAATTATGCTATTTTATCGAACAATATTACTTGAAATTCAGAAAATGCAGCCTCAGGGGACATAAGCCAGTGCCTTTTTCAGTCCCAAGCCCTGGTAAATGATGAGGGTTGTCCCAGGAAGGGCATCTGGCATAAAACTTGTGCCAAAACCAAATATGCAAATTGAAACTGACTCATACTGGATCTGTTAAGGCCCGGGTTAACAACTGCTGCAATTGCTGCCGATATGCCGATACGCCCCACAGGTGGGATGAGATTTAGAGGAAAAGGGAAAAATTTAGATGAAGTAGTAGACTTTGCAAAAAGGATAGAAATGGCTGGAGTGCATGCTTTATTCTAGAAGAGGCAAGAACATAGAGTAACTTATTAAAGCGGAGGTAGGACCACTAAGGTAGACTACAGCTTGTATAGACGATTTAATCTGTAGAGATTAAGAAGACTGAGGAATTGAAGTGCTTAGGGTACTTAAGTAACAGTCCAGAGCAATGAGGTGTGGGGAAAAGAGGCAAGGAAATTTGCTGAAGCTGGTTGGAACGAGATGGGGAAAATTGTCAGGGGTAATGTGTGATAAAGAAGTATCAGCCAGAGCGAAAAGTTTTAAAGGCAGTGGTGAGACCAGTGATGCTGTATGGTTTAGAGAAATTGGCATTGAGATTAAAGTCAGAGGCCAGACTGAGATTGTTTGTACATGTACAGAGGAGGGAATACATTGGTAGAAGGATGCTGAGATTAGAACTGCTGGGCAGGAGGCCAAAAAGAAGGCTGAAGAGGAGATTTATGGATTTAGTGAAAGGGGACTTGAAGTTAGCTGGTGTGAGAGAAGAGGATACAGAGAATAGGATTCAATAGAGGAAGTTTACTCCATTTGGCGAACACTGAGAGAAGCAACCAAGATGAACAGAAGACAAAGATCAGGTGCTTAATACCTTCATATGGGGCAAAGGAGAGAGAGTCATACAAAACCATACCTTTTCAATCAGTGTACCTCCATAGTGGTAATGGGTTTCAAGTCTTTTAGCTTTATCTTTGAGTTTGAGAACACCATTACTTGTTTTTGTCAAATTTCAATTTAAAATGAAGATTAGGTAATAAACATTCGACTACAAAACGTTAAAAACACTTTGCAAATAAGAGTGAGGTAGGTCTGGAGTGGATGCTTTGATTTGGAATATGCTTCCGAGAGGGTGCATTTAAATGATAAAGGGCCCATGAACTGAGCTCTGAGTGCATACCAGCAGAGATGGGAAAGGAATGAGAGTGGGCTTCAAGTTGCATGAACTGAAATTAAGATAATGTACATTACATACCTCAAAACCACCAATGATAAGCAAAGCGTTAAGACTGTGCACCCTCATCTGGTGCACAATTTTATCAAGGTGTTTGCCTGGAAGAGTTCTAGCAGAAAAGAGGGAATAAATGAATAAGTGATGGAACAAAAAGAAACAGCAGTTAATTCATTTCAGTCTTACTCGGCATATCAAAGGTCTAAATGAATCTAGAATTTGTTGCTAGTAAAATCTATGTATCACTGTTTATACCACATGAATTTCAGTGAGAATGATATGAGTATTAAAATTACAACTATGATGAGTTATTCAGGGTTGAATTGGTTGACAATTTTTACAGCACAGTAATTGCTTATGACACTACTTACTTTTATGAGCATCTTACCTTTTTGTCCCGAGCAGGGACCCTCCTTGGCCAGTCCATCCTCCTACATCTCCCCATTTGATCTCTTTGATCTAATAAAACACAAGATTATTTTACAGATAACTAGGACACTGTTGGGTGAATACCTCTTTTATGTTGGCATGAAAATGTCACCCAGCTTATGGATGGCAAATTACCTACAACCCCTACAGTAAAATGAGAGCATAGATTGTGTATGCACAAGGAGATTAAGGGAGAAAAATAAATCCATCACTACCAAAGGGAGATTTCTGGATGGAATGGTGGTACAGTGGTTAGTGCTTCTACTTCACAGCAAGGAGATTTCTTGTGTGATTCAGACAGTGGGCCTTTCTATGTGCAGTTTCCATGTTCTCCCCCGTGTCTGCGTGGGTTTCCTCCCGAGGGCCAAAAACGTGCAGTAGTTTAATTTTGGCAGCATCAGGAGATTAGAGTGGTTGGCCTCAGAACTGAACCTGGTTCCATTCCTGCGCTCCTCCTAGCCTGTCGAAGTGTTGTTGAGCAAGACATTGAAACCCTAAATGCTTCCAGGTGCTGCTAAGTGGCCACCTCCTGCACATGGTTCATCCATGATGCGTTAACTGCTGTATGTAAAACTGAATGTGATGAAAAAAGGAATCTTTTTCCATTTCTAAATTGCCAAGACTTGTGAATGAAAGAGTGAATAGTTGTATGTCTTTTTATGTGCCTCTGTGATCATCAGGCCACCAGTCAAGGCTGAACCATGCCTCTGGGATAGGGTGCAGTCCCCCGTGACCCTGAGAGCAGGATAAGTGGTATGAGAGTGACATTGTGGGACATATGTATAAAAAACAATTCCACATTACCCTGTCATTGCTACTGTCACTGAGCTTTAATGCCTCCTAGTAGAGTGATGAAGTCATCATATTCTAAACTGGGCATATTCCATCCATCCATCCATCCATCTTCCGCCGCTTATCCGTGGTTGGGTCGCGGGGGCAGCAACTGGAGCAGGGAGGCCCAGACTTCCCTCTCCCAAGCCATATGGTCCAGCTCTTCTGGGGGGACCCCTAGGCGTTCCCAGGCCAGCCTAGAGACATAGTCTCTCCAGCGTGTCCTGGATCTTCCCCGTGGTCTCCTCCCAGATGGACATGCCTGGAATACCTCCCCTGGGAGGCGTCCAGGAGGCATCCTGACCAGATGCCCGAGCCACCTCTATGCGGAGGAGCAGCGGTTCTACTCCAAGTTCCTCCCGGATGGCCGAACTTCTCACCCTACCTCTACGAGAGAGTCTGGCCGACCTGCGGAGAAAACTCATTTCGGCCGCTTGTATTAGCAATCTCGTTTATTCAGCCACTACCCACAGCTCGTGACCATAGGTGAGGTTAGGAACTTAGATCGACTGGTAAATTGAGTGCTTCACCTTACGGCTCAGTTCCTTCTTCACTACGACAGACTGATGCAGAGTCCGCATCACTGCAGACTCTGCACAATCCACCTGTCGATCTCTTGCTCCATTCTTCCCTCAGTCGTGAACAAGACCCCGAGATACCCGAACTCCTCCACTTGGGGCAGGACCTCTTTCCCGACTCTGAGTGGGCACTCCACCCGTTACCGGTTGAGCACCATGGTCTCGGATTTGGAGGTGCTGATTCTCATCCCGGCCGCTTCACATTCGACTGCGAACCGCTCCAGTGAGAGATGGAGATCTTGGCCTGACGAAGCCAACTGAACCACATCATCTGCAAAAAGCAGAGACTTGATCCTGTGGCCACCAAACCAGATCCCCTCGAAGACCTGGCTGCGCCTAGAAAGTCTGTCCATAAAAATCATGAACAGAATGGGTGACAAAGGGCAGCCCTGGCGGAGTCCAACTCTCACCCGAAATGAGTCCGACTTACAACCGGCAATGCGGACCAAGCTCTGACTCTGGGCATACAGGGACTGAACAGCCCATATAACGGAGGTCGGTACCCCATACTCCTGGAGCACCCCCCACAGGACTGCTTGCGGGACACAGTCGAATGCCTTCTCCAAGTCCACAAAACACATGTAGACTGGTCGGGGCAAACTCCCATGCCCCCTCAAGAACCCTTCTGAGGGTGAAGAGCTGGTCCGCTGTTCCTCAACCAGGACGAAAACCACACTGCTCCTCCTGAATCTGAGATTCCACGACCCGGCGGACCCTCCTCTACAGCACTGCTGAATAGACTTTGCCAGGGAGGCTGAGGAGTGTGATCAACTTTTAGCTGTAGCACATCCTCTGATCCCCCTTTTTAAAAAGGGGAATCACCACCCCGGTCTGCCTGTCCAGCGGCACTTTCCCCGACGTCCTACTGCTGACTACTTCAGCAACTTCAGCCCCAAAGATAGGCGGACCCCCCAGGGTCTCCCGGCTTTGCTTCCTCATTGGAAGGTATTTCGACGGGATCAAGGAGGCCTGAGAAGTATTCCTGCCACCGATCTAGTATGTCCCGCTATAAGGGCAGCATCACCCCGCTCCCACTGTACACAGTGTTGATGGAGCACTGCTTCCCCCCCCGAGACGCCGGATGGTGGACCAGAATCTCCTCGAAGCCCACCGGGAGTCATTCTCCATGGCGTCTCCGAACTCCTCCCACACCCAAGTTTTTGGACACCTTTATGCCTGAACATGGCGTTTGTTATGGACAATCCGTAGCGGGCAGATCAGGGAGGCCTTTCCTCCCAATCACGCCCTTCCGACAGTCGCACTGTCGTTGCCCACATGAGCGTTGAAGTCTCCCAGTAGAATGAGGGAGTCCCGAGGAGCGATCTCTAGCAGCCCCTCTAAGGACCCCAAGAAGGTTGGGTAAACTGAGCTGCTGTTGGGTGCATAGCCACAAACAACTGTCAGAGCCTGCCCCCCCCCACCTGAAGGTGCCGAGTCAAGGGGCAATCAATATGCCCACCTCTGCTCGGTGTCTCTCACCGAGGGGCAACTCCAGAGTAAAAAAGAGTCCAGCCCCTCTCGAGAGACCTGGTTCCAGACCCCACGCTGTGCGACGAGGTGAGTCCAACTATATCTAGTTGGAATTTCTCAGCCTCGTGCACCAGCTCGAGCTCTTTCCCCGCCAGAGAGGTGACATTCCATGTCCCTAGAGGGACATGCAGCCGAGCTTCTGCAGCCGAGGGTCGGACTGCCAATGTCCCCCGCTCTGGCCACCGCCTGGCTCACACATCACCCAACTCCCTTGGCCTTTCCCGCGGGTGGTGAGCCCAGGGGAAGAGGGTCCCATGTCGTCCTTTCGGGCTATGCCCGGCCAAGCCCTATGGGTGCAGGCCCGGCCACCAGGCGCTTGCCATCGAGCCCCACCCCCGGGCCTGGCTCCAGGGGGGGGGCCCGATGACCCGCGTCCGGGCAGGGGAAAACTAGGTTCCAAGTTGTTCCTTGTCATGGAAGTCTTTTGAGCCACGCTTTGTCTGGTGCCTCACCTGGGACCTGTTTGCCTTGAGTGACCCTTCTAGGGGCATGAAGCCCCTGACAACATAGCTCCCAGGATAATCGAGAAACTCAAACCCCTCAACCACGATAAGGTGGCAGCTCAAGGAGGGGGGCATATTCCAGTGCATTCAATTATATTCTGATCGAGTGCTAAACAATTGAGAGTTCTCCTTCCCTCCCCACTTTATCATGAGGTAATGACTCTCTCATTCATTGGGGCAAACTCCAAATTACTGGCACTCGGCTGAGTGTAGATAGGATTCAAGGATTCAAGGCGTTTATTGCCGTGCGCATAGTTAGGAAACGTGTTTCCCTTTCCAATAAAATTCTTAATTTGCTGGCTACAGAGAAGTCAGATAGTTCTACTGGGTGTTAGTCGAAGAGAAATAAGTAAATTAGTGGACACCACTATCAATAATAATGACAAAGATGTGCAAATTGAGGGAGGGCAAATTGAAACTTAAACAGTTAGGTTCAGCACTGGATATGCAAATTAAAAATGTGCAGATTGAAATGTAAAAAGTCAACTACAGCTAGGAATATGAAAATCCATGAAGTGCAAGTTGAATGTAAAAAGTTAAGTCAACAGCAGTGGTTGTGCCGACTGTTAAGTACAAGAGAAGGGACCACTCAGGTGCAACCGATTGTACTATGGGAGTATATGGTTATTAACTTCTGTCAGTTGTTCAGGAGTCTGATGGCAGTTGGGTAGAACCAGTTCTTCAGCCAGATAAAGGTTTTCAGGTTGCATAAGAACCCTGGAATTGATGAATACACAATTTTGAAGACGTTGACATGTCTGGAATGAAAATGTTTCTGGTTGTTGCTCAACAGTTGTAGACTTACTTCTGCTTTCAAATTCTGATAACACATTCTTAAAACAGGTTGAACCTTGAACAAATGTAGTTTTTAAAAGGCACACTCTGTTGTGATTGAAACAATGCATTTTAGTTTGTGTTTTTCTGATACATTTTTGAATGGAACTTTGTGTAAAAAAGAGTCAAGGTTCGAATAGAATATTCCTTTAATAGAATAGAATGTTTTTTTAATCATCCCATCCCAAGTTACATTCTTTGTGAAACTTTGTGATCATAGTCAATGTCTCTCTATTTTACTTTCCAGCCATGGAATATAACATGAATCACAATCAACATCTGAACAAGCATGTGAGAATTGTTATCTTGCCCTTTTGAAGAGAGCTAATCAGGAACCATGGAAAGATGTGCAAAAATTCTTGTCAACCTGGTTTGGCTCATAACTACGTGAGGATGTCTTGGTTAACAACAAAGGATTTTTTAGTATTTCTATTTAATACTTTGTTTGAAATAATTCATTCAATTATTATCTACTGCCGGGTGCCACGGTGGCACCCTGGTTCGCGTTTCTGCCTCACAGCATGAAGCACATGCTTCTACCTCACAGCACGAAGGACCTTGGTTCGATTCCGACAGGGGACCTTTCTGTGTGGAGTTTGCATGTGTCTGCATGGGTTTCCTCCTGGTTCCCTGGTTTCCTCCCACAGTCCAAAAACACAAGGCAAATCATGCAGTAGGTGAATTGGAAAAATTGGGAAAAAAGATGTGTAAACAAGAGAGTGAATGGTTGTCTGTCCGTATATGTGGCCCTAGGTTTGACTGGCGACCAGTCCTGGGTGTACCCCACCTCTTGTCCGATGACAGCTGGGACAGGCTCCAGCATGCCCTGCAACCGTGAGTAGGATAAGTGGTAGCTAATGGATGGATGGATTATTTACTGCTTAGCCTACTCAGGATCGCCAGGCTGCTGAAGCCTATTGCAGGTGTCACTGGACGAGAGGCAGGGTACATCCTGGACTGATCGGCAGTCGATTTTAGGGCAACATACAGAGAAAAAACGCCATTCACTCGATCATTCATGCATTTGGGCAATTTAGGGTCTCCAGTTGACCTCCTGCATGACTGTAGCAGAAACCGAAGAACATGGAGGAAACCCATGCAGACACCAGAAGAATAGTAACTCCACACAGAAAGGTCCTGTGTTGAGCCGAATAAGGGACCTTCGCGCTATAAGGCAGAAAAGCAAACTGCTGCACCAATATTCCACCCTATTCAGAATATAAAATGAAAATACATTTTAAAATAAATATGCTGTCTGGCTATGATGAAAATCATCAGAGGTCAAAACACCTTGGCGGATTGTATTGTAGCTACTGCTTTTCAAAGGTATCAGCATTCTTAATGTACTGTAAAATACAGTGATTTGTAAAATTTATTTTTCAAGATCTATGTTTTATTCCTAAAAAATCAATCAGTTAGATAACAGTTAAAGTCATGTGTTGAACTTAACTTGATATCAATAATATAAAGACTGTCAAAAGTAAGAAAGCCTTATTTGAGTTATTTTGCTTTTTTAAGTTGTACTTATTTTTAAATACTTTACATTTAGTGTGCATGTAAATTAAAAAGTAGACAACTTAGTTCTCATCAACAAAATTTACTTTTTATCCATACCCATTGAGTCGTAACTTGTGTGCATCATGTCTTACCTGTCCCTTGTAGAATCCTTCAAAGCCATCACTGACCGCAAACATTTTGTGGCCTTCAGCGATTCCCACTCTGACCGCAGAGCGCACAGCAGCATTCATCCCTGCTGCTGGTGCACCAACATTCATCACTGCCACATGAAAGGAGCTCTAAGGAACAAAGAGATTAAATCAGACACACTTAGAAAACACAAACTTCTATCAACACTCCTGTCATGTTACAACATGTTTTGAAGGTTCTCAGCCACCCAGGTCATGGTTCATCGTTGTCATATCTTGTCATAGCAACTGGACTTAGTTTTTCTTTTTTCTTGAGGATACTTTGCCTCCCATCCAAGAGGTTTCTTCAGTTCTAACAGACCATGGGGCGTTTCCAGTACATATCTGCTGGCTGTTACATACTGGGAACTCTCCATGGTCAATTACAGTCAGACAACATATTGTAGTTCAAACATGATGTTATGTGACCATAATTTAAAGCAATAAAGTATTTCGTATGAATTTTTTGCAAAATACATTCCATTGAATGTTCGCTATGCTTGGCAGTTGATCATCATTGTGCCACCTTTTTGATTAACTAGTCCACAAGACACAATTTTCCCCCAAAGCAGAACTGCAACAGGCACAGAGTACTGCATCTTGTGTGCAAAAAAAGATGCATGCAGCTTATTGATGCAGTGAATTAGCAACTTCCTCCACTTCTTTGGGGGATTTTGACAGTCAAAGGTTAAACTGGAATCAGTTTCACAGTTCATTGCAAGTCCACAAGTTCTAAAGAATTAAATTTGTGCTATAAATTTAATTTCAAAGTAGCTTTTTTGTTAAGAACGAATTTAGGGATAGTCAATATATGGGGAGAAAAATACTGAGGTTTAAACTGCCAGACAGGCTGAAGACCAAGGATTTATGGATGCAGTGAAAGATGACATGAAGTTAATTTGTCTGGAAGAAAAAGATGCATATGATAGAGTAAGATGTAGGCAGATCATTTGCTGTAGTGACCCCTGAAAGAAGAAGACTCAAAAGTTATGTAGACTCATCAACAATGGGTCATTCTTTCTGCGATCATGACATGCAGATCATAAAATGCGATGTTGGAACAATGATAGAGTAGTTAAAACAGTAAACGAGATACAAGTTACTAACTGATAATAATAAGCGGTCACAGCATAGAACCTCAAAATGGATAGGCATCAAAGTCTCTGGGACTGCATGAGGGTAATATATTTCTGATAGGCTGTACTAATTATTAATGAACCTTGTACAATACATTTTTGAATAATTAATACGGACATGCGCGGAGCTCTTTATTGGATTTCTATCCATTTTCTGCCACTTTGTGGCATGGGGTTGGGTCATGAAGACAACACCTAAGCAAAGAGGCGAAGGCCATGGCTCCCTGGCCATGTTGTCCAGCTCTTCCAGAGGAATCTCAGGGTGTTCTTAGTCCAGCCGAGAGATATAGTCCTACCAGCATATCCTGGGTCTTCCCTCCTACCTGTGGGATGTGCCTGGAGCACTTCACCAGGGAGGCGTCCAAGAAGCTTACTGACAGGTTGCCTGACCTCACCTGGGTCCTCTAAATGCAGAGGAGCTGCGGCTCTACTCTGAGCACCCTCTGGATGACCAAGATTCTGACCTCGGAGGAAACTCGTTTCTGCCTCTTTTATCCATTATCTTGTTCTTTTGGCTCCTACCCAAAGCTCGTGAACATATGGTAAGAATATAGATGGACCAGTAAGTCAAGAGCTATGTCTTAAAGCTCAACTCTTTCTTCACCATGACAAACCAATGCAGAGTCCGCATCATTACCAACGGTGCCCCAATCCACCTAATAACCACCTGCTCTTATCTTCCCTCACTCACAAGACCATGATATACTTGAACTCCTCCGCTTGGGGCAGGATGTCATCCCAAACTCACAGTGCCTCTGATGTGAATGCAGTGCTGCAGATGCAGGTCAACAAAGACTGCCAGACAACATCTGGAGCTTTGAGGCACTCCCTTGAGGGAGTGTGGGCCTCCTCATACCGGGAAATACACCAGTATTTATTCTTTAGACCGTGGGTACTGTCAATCCTGATTATTGCACTAATGTATTTGTGGCCTCTGTCAATCCTGATCATTTCCAGAGATGCTGAACTCTCTTCTGACTATCCCAATCCCTCCATTCTGTCCCACCCCAAGATATTGAACCTTCTCTCTCTTCATTCTTCACCCCTCCAATCCCTGGGTGCCGTACTCTCCCCCACTCTCTACTGAACTCTGAAATATATCGAAACATTACCACTTTTTTTTGTCCTTTTTTGCTATATTGTTACTTTGCAATGAGAAAACCATTATGCTGCTTTTGCACCATATACCATAATGGTACTACCTTCTGACTTTGAACTAAACTGTACAAACACAAAAACAACAGAAAACCTTTGCTGCTACTCTCTCATGCCATCAAATATCAGTCTGTATCTGCATTTAATGTAACAGTCCACTTTACTGCCAATTTGCACTCTATTATTATTATTATTATTATCATTTTGTTAATTTCATGTCATCGTGGGATTGTGAGACACATTTTCTCGATTTCTCTGTATGTCTTGCACATGTGGAGAAACTGACAGTGAAGCTGACTTTGCCTTTGACTTTGAACCATCCCAGATGTGATGTAATTGGAACAGACTTCAATTTACTTTTCAGTGCACGCAACAGAGGTGATGAAGAAGTGATGAACAGGTCTTGTATACATGATGGGAACACATCACATGATAGGAACAAAGAGGGAGAGATGGTGGAAGACTTTGCAAAAAGGATGCAAATGGCTATCATGAATACTTTCTTCCAGAAGAGACAGGAAAATAAAGTTACTTATAAAAGCAAGGGTAGAAGCACACAGCTGGACACCATCTTGTATAGATGATGTAGTCTGAAGGAGTACAGTGACTGCAAAGCAGTGGTAGGTAGGAGTGCAGCCAGACAGCATAGGATGGTGGTTTGTAGGATGGATCTGGTGGCAAGGAAGATGAGGAGGACAAAGGCAGAACAGAGGACAAAGCAGTGGAAGTTTAAAAAGGAGGAATGGTGTATGTTCTGAAGGGAAGAGTTCAGACAGGCTATGGGTGGTTAGGAGGAGCTTCCAGATGACTGGACCACTGCATTAATTGTGATCAGGGATACAGGTAAGAGTCCAAAGAAGAGGTAAAAGATTACATCATATTTTTTTGTCACAAATAGAGTGTAGCACGTTTGATGCAAATTATCGGGAAATACACCTTTATACATCAGAGGAGCTGATGGAAGACAACGTAGAAGAATACAATTAAATTATAATAATCTCAATGATTTCATAAAGTTTGCTTTGCTTTTGTTTCCTCATTTTCAGTGTACTTACATTTGGAAGTTCTGAGTCGGCTTTTCGGTAGGAAAGAAGCCTGTAGGTAGCTAGATTGTTTTCGAAACTCCTATGGAATTCAAATGGAGGAGGCAAAATTAAACCAAGAAACTCGGAATCAGTGTCAACTATTTGCTGCTACTAAAACAGCTTTATACAATCACATGAAAATCAAAGACAACAATCAAATAAGGGTATATTGAAAACAGCAGAGTTTCAAAACAGAAAACAAAAACCTGCCACGCAGCCTCACTGCCTCTTCAAACTTCTTCTCATCCATGGCCTTCTGTACCTCTTGGGTCTATCGAAAAAATATGAAAGAGCTTCTTTACAATCCGAAGATAGAAAATTGACAAATTGAGATACCAAATTATTTTTTCTTAACAATTAACTATTTGAGAACTGGAGAGGAACCTGAAGATTTTATATTTTATCTCTGCAATATAACACAACAAAAAATACACATGTAAACACTTACCATCTGAACACACTCCATTAGTGGAAGTCGTACAGCTTGGTTGCCAACCAGAGATACAACACAGGCTGGCGTGCTGGTAGAGGCCTCCAGTAATGCCAACACTGCCTCCACACCCATACGACTAGCCTACCAGGGTCAGAAAATACACTTCACTGAATTTATAATCAGCCAGTAATGTTTTGGAGTCTCTCCAAATTATGAATTTATATTTGCTTATCAATTACTTTCATCAGTCAAAATAATATTAAAATCAATATTGGAAGAAGTTGAGTGTTCTAAAAAATGCAACCTATCATAATGCCATTTAATGTGTGTTACTTACTTTTGCATGTTACAAAACTACTTGCATATCATTCAAGTTCAGCACATTGTAACTTTTTATTGTGATCTTGTGGTCAATTATTGCACTCAAACTTAACTGAAGAGTTAACACTCTTACTGAGCATTTGTAATAAATTTGAAAATAGTACAACACACTCTCACTGTCATAGGTGCTACAAAGCAGAAAATGATCAAAGCCCCACGATCCATTTGCACATTGAAGGATCTCTACTGCAGAAGGGGAGAAAACCTATGTCATAATCATGATGCTATCCTGGCTCAGTGTACAGGTTGAGGAGAAGGAGCAGTTGCAGTGGGAGATTTCCCACAAGTGGAACACTGCTGGGGTGGCTCGCGAGTGGCCAGTGCTGTCAACCACAGATGTAATGGCCCTCTTCAGGAGATCACTTATGCAAAGTTTAATTAATGAAGATTAACACATTAAATGTTAGAATGATGAGACAAAATTTCTTGTGTGCCCACAAGTGTTACCCACACAACAAGCAGTAGTGACCATTCCACAAGCTGAATGTCATCAGCATCACATCCTCTGCCCAGGAAACAGCAGGAACAAGGTAATTGTTCAGGTTCGAAGTGACTGAAACCAAAAATTAGACATGTCTCGATGGACATGTAGAGATCCACTTCTGTTCTTAGATACAGAGTTAAGGGGGGGTTGTCTTAAGATTAATTTTGGATCAATGCCAATTTGTTATATTTCTCTGTCTAAGCCAATTTATATTCCCATGGAGGAAAGGAACGAGCACCTTCTTCCTCTTTACTTTCGACTACTCCCTTGGTCTGGCTTCTATGACCTTATCTCCAAAATATCTAACATGGATCAGATATACAGCTCATTTTTAGAAAATGGCAGGAAAGGTGGCATCATTCTGAAAACTAACAGTCTACTTTACCCATGAAAAAATTAGAGTACACAGAGGGTAGATATATAATGTGATAGGTGCTTTTGGAAGTACTGAAATTGCAATAGTACACCCGATGCTGATTACTGCATGACTATACCTATATGTCCCAAAATAAAGATTGACAAAATGTCTTAAAGGCACTAGCATATCTGTTGGCAGATAAAGCAAAATGAGTTGTCCTGAAAGGTGGAGATTGAAACTGTACTCTGAAGCAAAATATAGTCAGGCTCCCAGCAGGAGTCGGCCTGATGTCCAAGCAGTCAATAACTCTCCAGGCAATGATAGATGAACTTGGCCTGGTCTACTCATTTGGATATGTTTCTAATATCAGAAACAGATATCTACAGAAACAACATGTGTAAAATAGAACCAATAACAATATCTGACCATGCCCCTGTCACTCTAACTCTTAAGTTAATGAAAGGCTCAAATAAGGACATTAAATGTATCCTCACTAAATCATGAAGGAACTCAACACTCGGGAGCCAACATGATGAGGTGATAATATGATATTTCATTGATATTACACTTCATTAAAATGAAAGACTAGTGCAGGATGAACTGGAGAAGGAGATTGAGAAATTAGAGAGGGAATACCAACAATCAAAAATCACAAAGATTTGGTACTTTCAAGAGGGTTTCGGCGTACACAACTCAAAACTTTCTTACTGGGCAGCGCAGCTATGAGCACTAGTGTTATGGTTTGGTAAAGAACCAGAGATAGGATTGGTTCCAAATTTTTAATTCTATAATCGACTGATCAAAAACACACTGAAAGTCTGGTGTTCAGTGCAAAACAATTTCAAAGAAGTGGTCTCTTTAACACAGGCCATGCACTAAACAGATCATGTAGAGTTCCTATCATCCCTTGTGGACCAGGCATACAAAAGATGGTCTGAGAATAATCCATCAAGTCTTGGATGGACATGCATTTCCATATTTATTTTCTGTTTAGAAATGGATTTTGACATAATGTCTACATATTAGACATTATGCAAACAACATGAACTTGGAAATTTTCAAGAAAAAAATTAAAAATATAGTCATTTTATACATCTGGAATATACAGTCAGATCTCTCTTAGTAATCATTGGAGGTACTGTCTTTCCTCACAGAGATATACACAAGCTGACCTGGAACTTACTGGATGGCAAAACAGTCAATAGGATTGATCACATCATAATCAACAACAGTTGGCAAAGGTAATTACTTGATCTGAGAGTCAAAAGATATGGAGATATAGGCAGTGATCGCCATCCATTGACTGCTAAATTAAGACTCAAGCTCAAAAAGGTGCCAGATGAGAATGGAAGTAGGAAACATCAAATAGCAGAAAAAAACATTTGTTTCAGAGAGAAGAAAGATGAAGACCAGATAAGATCTGGTACTTGGCAGAAGATAGAAGAGAAGAATTATCTGAAGGAAGAGTGGCTACCAGAAGAATGCCAAAGCAAACTCTTAGACAGTACAGGGATAAGAACAGGGAGGTGAAACATAGTGCAACATCTGACAAACAAGCCTTCACTGAAAATGTGCTGCAAGCTGCTGCTATGAAGAAATAATCATGGTCTACAAAATCACCAAGTGGCTGTGTGGACAAAATTCAAACATATCAGCCGCTGTGAAAGACAAAAATGGTGATGTCATCACCACTGAAAGGCAACAAGCAGAGCGCTTTGTCCAATACACCCAAGAAGTCCTTTATCATCCTGAGCCAAGAACCAGCAGACCCCCCCCCCCCCCATGCAGAGGACGGTCTCCATATAGATAGCAGTGTTCCAAGTCAGGATAAAATTGGGTCCTCTGTTCAGGCAATGAAACCTGGAAAGGCCCCTGGCATTGACTTGATTAATGTAGAATTTTGGACTGCTGACATAAAGGACAAAATGCCTCATTATCAAGTTGCAGAAGAAAGGAAACTTAGTAATGAACAAAATCCCATCTGAAGCATATCCTGCAAAATCAGGAGGCTTTATAATGTCTTTAGAATGCTTATATTTTTCTTGCTTACCAATGACTGGATAATGAGTTCAACAACAGCTGACAAGCAAAGACGCATACAGTGGACCCAAACGACACAACTAGAAGACATAGATTTTGCAGATGATTTTGGGCTGGTGTCACTAAAGTCTGACAGCTTTGATAGATATGCCAAACAGACATAGTCTATCCATCAATTCTACCAAGACTAATGTCGTGTTTATCAACCCCCATTTGCACCAAAACGTGGTGGTCGGTTAATGGTCTTTTACAGGACATGGCAAAATGTACAGCACAAGTGATGTCAAACGTCAATAGTAAATCTGGTGCCATCTCAATTAGCTAAAAAAAGATTACTCAAAATATAGTCTGAAGATTGTGGTATGGAAATCTAACTCTCTTTTGACTTACCAGAATCCTGTCAAAGGCAGAGGGGGTCCCACCTCTCTGCACATGGCCCAAGATTGTGACTCTGGTGTCAAAACCCAGGGAATTTACGACAAGCTGAAAGCATGGTTACAGGGAAACATGACAACAGTTTATTGCAAGGAAAACAACAATTAACACAGAATTAGCGTCCATTCTTATATCTTGTAAGTGTTTATGATGAAGAAAATAACTGACTTTAACTTATTCATTTCAATCAGTTACTTATAAAACCTGAATATTTGGGACAAGGATAATAATGGTTTTCTGAAGAGGAACACTAAATAAAAATGGACAGTTCTTGAAAACTGTTCAAGTTCTTCAACTTGAACCCACATGATGTGATGCATTAGACTCACGACTGAAGGAGAACATGCACATTTTTTGGGGGCCATTTTTAATGTGAGGGATGTAGAAAGAGTATGTAGAAAGTCGATTCAGCGGTTCGGGAGAGGAGGGTCCGCCAGGTTGTCGAATCTCAGATCCAGGAGGAGCAGTGCGGTTTTCGTCCTGGTCGTCGAACAGTGGACCAGCTCTATACCCTCAGCAGGGTTCTCGAGGGGGCATGGGAGTTTGCCCAACCAGTCTACATGTGTTTTGTGGACTTGGAGAAGGCATTCGAACGTGTCCTGCGGGCAGTTGTGTGGGGGGGGCTCCGGGAGTATGGGGTACCGACCCCCATTATATAGGCTGTTCGGTCCCTGTATGCCAGGAGTCAGAGCTTGGTCCGCATCGCCGGTTGTAAGTCGGACCCGTTTCCGTCGGGAGTTGGAGTCCAACAGGGCTGCCCTTTGTCACCGATTCTCTTCATAATTTTATGGACGATATTTCTAGGCGCAGTCAAGGCGTTGAGGGGATCCGGTTTGGTGGTCACAGATCAGGTCTCTGCTTTTTGCAGACGATCTGGTCCTGTTGGCTCCATCTGGCCATGATCTCCAGCAAGAGAGATCTTGCTGGAGTGGATCGCAGCCGAATGTGAAGCGGCTGGGATGAGGATCAGCACCTCCAAATCCGAGACCATGGTGCTCAATCGGAAACGAAGAGATTCTCCACAGGGTGGCCGGACTGTCCCTTAGAGATAGGGTGAGAAGTTCGGCCATCCGGGAGGAACTCGGGGTAGAGCCGCTGCTCCTCCGCATAGAGAGGAGTCAGATGAGGTGGCTCGGGCATCTGGGCAGGATGCCTCCTGGACGCCTCCCAGGGGAGGTATTCCGGGCATGTCCATCTGGGAAGAGACCACGGGGAAGATCCAGGACACGCTGGAGAGACTATGTCTCTAGGCTGGCCTGGGAAAGCCTAGGGGTCCCCCCAGAAGAGCTGGACCATATGGCTTGGGAGAGGGAAGTCTGGGCCTCCCTGCTCCGGTTGCTGCCCCCGCGACCCGACCAAGGATAAAGCGGATGAACATGGATGGATGGATGGATGGGATGTAGAAAGAATGCAGAACTGTACATGAAATGGGTTCAGGTAATTCTAATTAGCACAAGCGTTGACCCTGAACATCTGTTTGCAAAATTGGATAGTTGAGTTCAGAGATATTTTGCTGAAGTGCAAAACTCATCATGAAATGTGAAAATGGAATAATGATAAATCTCTATTGTTAAAATGTGAACTAAAATGAAGATATAATGGATCCAAACACCATGACATAACATGAATTTAAAGGGATCCCCAGTTACCAAAACGTTATTATTCTATGTGATCAATATTTGTACCAGCCACGTAAAAACAATGATAAAATATCTCAACAAATCTTAATTTGTATAAAATTAAAAAATGACCTTTTCACTCCTGGGCCGCCATTGTTGTTTACGTCGCAACGCTGTCTGGGCAGTGACGTCACTAGGTTGACTTGGGTCCAGTCCCATTCATTTTACCGTATGGTGCGAAAACATGTAATCAGTGCAACCCTTTCCACTTGAATCCGAGAGAGACACGAGCGAGGAAGATAATGCAGAGAACAGAAGTCAAAATGAGCCTCAAGATGAAAATGAACAAAAACATGAGGAGGCAAGAGTCAGCAAAAGTTGCTGGTGTGCATGTGGCAACTGCATTGCTATGCTAACACAGAGAGAGCGTCTGTTGTAAGCAGCTTCACTTTATACGCTGGTGTCCAGTTTTTCATCATCAGATGCTACATCTGCAATAGCGGGTTGTTGGACATCCAGCATCTCCTGCCTGTGCCGTTTCTTTGAGCGGTCGTCAGTTGTTTCCCAAGGATCTTTTGTATGCTTGTGAAAGATAACTGTAGGCACAGTATTTGCTGTTTGTGTCCATTTCAAACTGGCATCACCCTTCGGCTTTTTCAGCAGCTTAGCTTGGCTAACTGTCAAATGCACGGGGAGAGAAGTGGGCAAGAACACAGCCCCAGATCTTTGGAAGTTGCATGTATCCACAAGCAATTTCCCACTCCTTTCTTCTCTACTTGTCCCTTAGAAATCTGTGTTGACTAGCATGAGGCCCTTTTATTTCCCTGGACTGGAAATTGCACCCAAAAGCAGCACAATGCAGCATTATTACCATATGTACCGTACCGTGAGTGAACGCTGGCGGAAAGCCAAAATCAACACGATCAACCTCCATATGTCATCAGCCCAGCATGTATTGCGCTCGTAAAACAATGGCGGTGCCCCTGGGTTAAAATATTTGTTATAAATTGTGATTTTTAAAGAAATAACAATTCTTTGTGTTTTTTCAATAACACATTTTACTATGAGACAAACAGTAAAGCATAGTTGTGCCTATTATCCTTCCCTGGCAGGGTTCCTTTTAATGCTGATAAGCCAACAGGCCTATTGTTTCTCTCAATTTCCCCTCTCTGTGACAAACATGTAGAGAATTTCTTTTTCTTCACTAAGTCTGACTCCATGACATAGCCAGGCATGTCTCCCTACTTACATTCTTAATATAATCGGGGGTTATCGTCTTGTTGTGGCAATCTATGGCACCTTCAGCAACGATGATTATGTTTAGCCTTTTCCTATCAGCACGGTTCTATGGGGGATATAAATATACAAAAATAAAACAAGACAGAATATGTTTTGTTTGAAAAAGTCACTCAATAAAAAAGTAGTGGAATCATAATAATGCAAAATAATATTACCTCTCAGTTCTCAGGTTCAGTTTAATCATAGTTTCAGTGTCCCAAATATGTGTGACATACGTATATATGTATATGGACAACATATCATCATGTTAATCTATATATGTATGTTATTAGAAACCTCGTAGATACATTTTTTTTCTTAACAGAATGCGTCAAGTGTCCAAAAACATCAAATCCAAAATTAAAATGCAGCTTCATCTCTTCCTGTCTTCTGTTAATGATGGTTTGTAAAATATTCAAGCACATTCACCTCCTGGTTTCTCTTCTGCCTCTGTCTGAACCAAGTTGTACTCACATCCTCCACAAACTTAGATATTATGGGTTGCCCCTTCAACTACTCAATGTTCAACCTTGACTGACAGTGACACCTTCTCCATGGTCACATTATGTAAATACACATCAATTCTACTCCTGTTCAGCCTAAACATGTCAACCAAAAACTTGGATACGCAAATGGTTGTGGTCTTTATTTAAGTTGGTATCTTTATTTTCTATTCAGAATCTCTGGAGGAAGGTCAAATGCTGTGTGTTGGAAGTCCCCTCACAGGTGAAAGCACATTATTCAATTTCTCATTCAAATGATCCTACTGGAGTCGATGTCAACCAGATTCAATTAAAATTTTGATATGGATGAAGAAAAAGGAGGTTTTGTAAGAAAAGGGCTTGTTCACTGTTCTTATCATATCTGAGATATATTTTAAAGGTTACATATTTGATCCAGTCTGACCAAAGTAACATTTCCATTGGTTGCAACATTTGAAAAAATTAGATATTAAAAACATGTATTTTGACCACCTAATTTCTGTAAAGTTTGTTTCTGGAGTCTAATTCTGAGTTATAAATAGATTAGCACTCTAATCACAAACTCACACTATCTGGTCTTGTCAGTTTATTTCTGATGTATGGTTCACTTTGACTCTTGTGGACTAGGGTGTGGAGTTTGAAAATGAGTGAAGAATTATAAGGGGTTGGCCTCGATGGGCTAGATGTACATTTAATATATTCTAGACATCAAAGCAAACATAACATACACATTGCAAAGGTTGTGGATGTGAGCCCCACCACAGTGACATTTTTCTTGTTGTAGCTGTAATTTCATTGAGGAGACAAACCTAAAATCTGTTTCTAAATTGACCCAAATTTTGTATGAGCTGAACTGACTTTATGAGAAAAACAAAATGCGCTTTTTCCGATTTTTTATTTTTTGCTTTTGTCTGTTCCCACCAGAAGGTTGCACAGTGAGTAATATGCCTCCATCTAACCCTATCCCCTGCATCTTCCTCTATACATGTCCAAACTCAGTCCGACTATATCGTCCAAACATCTAACATGTGGTGTTCCTCTCATGGAGCCATTCAAGACCCATCCATCCTTGTCACTCCAGAATAGAAGCTCAAATTTTTCATCACTGCTACCTCCAGTACTGCCTCTTGTTTTTTACTCAGTGCTGTCTCCAAACCACACAACATATTTGGTCACAACTCTGTCTTGTACACACCCTTCCTGTAAATCTTGCTGATACCCTTATCACACATTACATTTAACACTTTTCTGCACCTATTCCAGCCTGCTTGCACACATTCAAATAGACATGTAATTATAATGGGTGAGTCTTTAAGCACCATAAAACGTCTAATTTTTGGTATGACATTGAATTGATTTGAGGTGCCATAAAAAATAGCAATTGCTCATATTTGCTTCAGTATGTCTCAGTTTCATAAATGTAATAAGTATCTACAGTATGCATACAGAGGTAGTGTGTGTCTGCATGTTACCTCAGACAGTTTCTGACACATTTCCTGCTCCCAGCCATCCTCAGGAGGCATTTCTGGGATGAATACCCAGTCTGCACCACATGCCAGCGCACTGACTAGAGCCAGGTATCTACTCCCACCGCCGAAATCACACACACACACACACACACACACACACACACACACACACATACACATATACACACACACACACACACACACACACACACACACACACACACACACACTCACACCTTACACACAAACACACCACACACACACACACACACACACACACACACACACACACACACACACACACACACACACACACATATATATACAAAATACATATGTTTTATAATATAAATATACAGTACAAACGAGAAAATCTACATCCACACGCAG
>CAAKHD010005136.1:32789-60976 GCA_901007705.1 Fistularia tabacaria | reverse complement strand
GGTAGTCTGGATTGTGGGAAGGGGGGTGGGGGGGGGGGGGGGGGGGTGCAGGGCTGGTACCCAAAATGGGAGGGAACGCAGGATCCCCCCCACCCCCCCTAACCCTACTCTGTATGTCCAGGCTCACATGCACGCACACACACAAACACACAGGTTCAATTCAGGACACACACTCATGCAAGTGCATGCACACACACACACTCACACACACACACTCACACACACACACACACATTATTGCTCCTTTCCTGTAAATTACTTGAGGGTTTCTGTGTTGTATTTCCTTCATTATCCAGAGGCTGAATAAATACATTTGAAAAAAATCTTTTAAAAAACAACACAGGGAGGGTTTCTGTTGCAAGTGATTGTAGGGGTAATTTGTGTGTGTGTGTGTGTGTGTGTTTCCCGAGTGGCTGAGCGGGGTGTGGTGCTGCTGCGTGTGGCAGATATTGTTATCAAGGCCCGTGCACTGTGGCCTGTGGCCCCGCCACCCCTTCATATGGAAGAAATAAAGGTGCGTCATGGAGCAAAACATAAGAAAAAAGGAGGGGGGGGGCTTGTTTTTAATGCGCCGTGTTTCCGTAGTAACACGCGGGGGTCACAGCAGCCTGGGTTTAAAAAAAGAAAAGCGGGAGGTGAGGTCAGGGGGGGGTCAGGAAATTCCGTGGAGCCTGTTGACGATCAAAAAAACCTCCTTTTTCAAACATGTCGGCGCTGATCGGCCGCCGTGGTTGAACCTGCCTGGGGGATCGGGGGCGGAAGGGGTCCTCCGGTCACTTTCTCAAGAACCTCAAACTTTTCGAGGCCTTCCGCTCCGCTCCACCGGCGGCGGCTCGGCGGGGTTTCGTGGAGTCGGATGTCCCAAGTGTAGGTAACATCACTGTAATTGCCCTGATTCTTCTCTGCTGATGTGGAGTTATTTTTGTGCAGCCGGACAGAAAGGATTAGCGCCGGGATCCGACAGCAGCAGCAAAGACCGCATGCTAACGCCACAAATTAAACGATTTCAAAATCAAAAATCTACCTTTCGGTAGAGTCCGAGTCCAATTTTTCCAGAACTTTGAAGAATTTAGCTTCCTGTTTAAGCTGTTTCCAGTGGGCGGAACCAGTGAAGACAAAGTCAAATCCTGATTGGCCACTCAGGATGGGGCGGCCCCATTGGTCGGGATGGGGAGTGCGGGAGGCGGACATCTTTTTTTCTCTTAAACGGCCGAGGGTTGCAGGGGTTAGAGCTACCCTCTTTGTACGATATCGTCTTTGGGACCGAACGTTCCTGGTTTCGATTCCCGTCTCCACCTAATGTGTCGAAGTGTTGTTGAGCAACACTCTGAACCCCTAGCTGCTCCCCCGGCGCCGCGAGACGGCAGCCAACTCCTCCTGCTTCGTCCACCACGATGGGTTAAATGCAGAGAGCGAATTCCCTGCAAGCAGTTAATAAAGTATAATAACAGCAGCTGGTGTCGCCGTGGTTAGCGCTTCCGCCTCACAGCGACAAGGTCCCCGGTTCTACTCCGACAGGGGGGGCCCTCCTGTTCGGAGCTCGTTCTCCCGCCCGGGTTTCCTTCGGGTTCACCGCCACACTCCAAGAACATGCGGCAGGACAATCGAAGATCCTAAATCGCCCAGACGTGCGAATGAGAGGGTGAACGCTTGTATATTTCTATATGCCGTGTGAGTGAGTGGGAATGGTTGGATGTCTGTGTTCGTGGCCCTGTGACTGGCAAAGCGTCTCTCTCGCCCTGGGATCAGCTTCAGTAGCCTCACGAGCATGAGTGCAGGATGAGCTGTGTGGACGAGAAATGAATGAAGGAATGCTTTCGTGACTTGATTTCAGGTTGATGGACGGGAGTCACAAATCTGGACTCGACGAGGCCGTGAAGGACTCGCAGCACCGACGGCGTCGCTCCCACTCACTCGAAAGACTCGGTGTTTTGTTGCATTTCAAAAACATCTTAGGAACAGTAGATAATCACAATGACATATTTGTGATAGTTACCTCTTTTTTCTGCTCTGTTAACCCACCGTTTCCAGACTTGTGCCGGAGACTGGAGCGTTTCTCAAATTCCGACCTGACCCGAGACTGGAGCCTGCACTGGGACCCCCCCCTCCCCAGATCCGAGGCCGATTTCCACCGATGC
Source organism: Fistularia tabacaria (assembly GCA_901007705.1). Taxonomy (NCBI): domain Eukaryota; kingdom Metazoa; phylum Chordata; class Actinopteri; order Syngnathiformes; family Fistulariidae; genus Fistularia; species Fistularia tabacaria. The sequence goes on along the minus strand of CAAKHD010005136.1, from coordinate 58,838 downwards.
TCCACACGGCGGAAAAGGCAAGGCGGCCAGGTGCGGGCGCCGCGATAAGTAAGGCGGATAGATTCGAAAACGGCCTGGATTTTGTCATTTTTTTTACGATCCGAGTTTTAAAAAAAAAAGTGGGGGGGGGAATGGGGCGTCTGCGGTGTGTGACGGGACATGTTCTACCTCTCAGCTACTTTTGTTTTCATCACAGTGTCAAAATAAAATGTTGATTTGGTTTGGTTCCCGGCTGAAGCGTTCCACTACCTCCCACCCACCCAGCCCACATTTCCTGTCTCTCTCTCTCTCTCTCCACCACAACCCGTCCAAAAAGGACATTAACAAAAAAAAAAACGAAATAAATTTATAATCGGTCAGTTTTCCCGCTGGAGTTTTTAAGTTTGATCAACAAAAAACCTTTTCAACGGGGGTTTTAGATGAAATGAAAAGATGCAAAATAAACAAAGATGATGGATTTACTAAAATCTCTTGGATTAAAGTAAAGTAAATCCGACTTGTCAAATTTTACGGTGTGGATTTTAGGGTCAAGTATAATTGTTGGGTTTCTTTTATGTGATAAAGCAGATGTTTTGTGGGAAAAGTACTGAGCGAGGCGTCGCTGGCGATCCGGAGCAGCGGGAGAACCGGAGGGAGCTCGGTGTTGTTGTGATTTACGAGGGCTGCTGCTTCGCCCCCCGAAACCACCCATTAAGCAATAAAACGTTATAACTCTGTGTGTTTTACAAATCTATGTTTAGACAAAAGAGTAATATCGGCTGACATGGCGATGACGGCAGGCTTTTTCGGCAGACGACGGGGATGAACACTCCGGGGCTTTGAGATTTACGTCACTCGCGCTTTTTATTCTATCGCCGCCGTGTTATTTTTTCGGCCGCAACCAAGACCGAGTTTGTCACCTCCGCGGCTTCAGAAGCGTCCGATCCGCGTCCGGAGCTCCTCGAACACCTGAGTGACCATCGGCGAGGATGTGGGCTCAGGCGGAGGACGTCCCCAGAGGGTACCTCGGTCCTCCGGTGGGAAAGGCCTCCTTCTCAGGGCCCACCGAACTGTTCCCCAGATGCCGCCATCCCTCTGGCTAGCTTGGCTAGAGTTTGGAGTCCACGTACCTGACCTCCTGCCCAGGCGGTGGGATGGAGGACTTCGTCTCCGATGTTTCCCGTCAACCCGCCCTCTCTTCGTGAATCTGCAGGTCTTCCCGGCAGAGGCTCTGCCCCCTGGGCCAACGCCTTGTCAGGTGGTGGTCAGCCGACAGCTGCGCTCCTCTCTCCATCCGAGCGTCCAGGATCTGGTGATCTAACAACAAAGTCCATCATCAGTCATTGTCCCGGGAGGGGGAGGGGAGTTCTGTTACCATGGAAACTCACGAACATCCTTCTGTTAAGGCATGGTGTTCCTTTTGGCAGGTACATGCTGCACACACATGTGTGCCAACAAAAACCCCTGGTGATGTGTGCGCACGCACACACACACACACACACACACACACACACACACACACACAGCTGTCAGAGTGTTCCTTCCTGCTCCATCTTATCCAAAGGAGGCCACCCCTGTGCTGCACCCAGAAGACCCCAAGACCCTCGGGGCCCCAACCAGGGGCCTCGCCAACGCCTGCCCGATGCTTTTCGACCTTGAGAAGGAGAGGAAAGTCCCTCTCCTCTTGCTCTCGGCACCAAGCTGTGGCGGAGGTGCTCTGCAGCTCCATTCCCCATCCGGAGCCTGACTCCTGGAGGAGGCTCTGATCTCCACCGTTTTCCGTGTGAGGTGCATCGACACCATCCCCTCGTGTTTGACACACTCTTCTTCTGGAGCCCCGCCGAGGACATTTCACATCTTTATTGGGTCGAACGGCCCGTGACGGCGCGACCCGCAAACCCATCTACCACAGCGGGCTGGAGGTTCAGAGAGGCAGAGCGACAACCGTCATGAATTAAAATATCTGCTGCATATGCAAAAATATTTAATCATTTCTTATGTATAATTGTGTGAAAGAGGAAAAAAAGACTTGGTTAATAATTGACTTGTTTTAAAGTTTAAGCTGGGGGGGTGTTTGAGCCCAGGGGCCCTGGGTTTTTAAAGACCTTCCCTGCAGCAAGTTTGCATTATTTATCCTTTATGAGTGATTTTATTTTCTTATTCTTTCCCAGTCTAACCCACTCAACCGTCTGCTCAGACGTCACGAATCCAAACACCATCCTGAATGAACTTTTGCCGAGACATTTGATGGAAATCAACTTCACCTTTCTGACGCAATAAAGTGAGTAAACTTGCTTTCGCCCTTCAGTTCGTCGTACTATCAGCATTTTTATTTACTCCTATTTTTTCCACGCTGATTATTTCTTAAACATCACAAAGGAAAAACTAGTGTCACCTTGAGTGTATTTTTTTTATTGATTTCATATAATATAATGCACGTGCATGTACACGTGTGACACACAATTATTGTTCTGCACTTGCAGAGACTCAGCAGGAAGGAAGGAAAAAGTTACCCCCTAACCTTGATTCTGTTTTTTCTTCCCGATTTTATTTATTTATTTATTTTTCATACCAAGAGGCGATAAAATGATCCCAGCTGTTTCCAGACAAAACAAAACAGAGAAAACAAAATCTTGTTTGCGGCGCAGGTAGCGCTCCGAGAGTTTATTTGAGTTTTTTTTGTAATTTATGTCAGCCCGCTGCCAGCTGGAATCAGAAGTGCAGAGAGAGGATGGATTGAGTCATAAATTAAATGCACCGAACAAAACAAAACAATGAGCTGAGAGAAGGAGAAGAAAACAGTGCAGGCCTGCAGAACTTCTGTGTACATTAGCAGTGACCCCTTACACATTCCACGCTGTCATTTCTGTCATTTATATATATATTAATATATATATATATTTTTTTCATTTATTTTATTTTTCAAAAAAAAAATGCTGTTTGAGCTTTTAAACAGCTTTAAGACAAAGTAGTGTCCACTAACCTAGGGTACAGGTTTCCAAGTTAAGGTAAAAAAAAATTCAACATTTATATACATTACAAATGATAAATACCATATTAGCAATTTTTGTTGATACTGCAGAAAAAATTACCAAATTTTCCAAAAAATGTGTGATATTTTCCATATTTATACAATGCCTTTTTTTGGTATCCTTTAATATATTTTTGTTGTCAGTGTTTTTCTTGAAAAAAATCTACATAAAACTAATTACACTATGTATAAAATGGAAAAAAGACAGAAATGACGTAGAAGCAACAAGATAGTTAAGCAAAAAAATAATAATCTGAAGAAATAGTTGGAAAATCAGTCAATAATCAAAAAATGTGTAACATTCCTTTTCAGGAATTTGCTAGAAGCCAAGGAATTAATTAATAATCTTAAAGTGGATTAATTTAAAGAAAACGGCCTGAAATAAAAAAAAAAATAGGACATAAAAAGGCAAATCCTTGTCATTGACCCAGAAATAAATGAGAAAAAAAAAATTTGGTATTCATAAAAATAAAAGAACAAGCCAAATATGAACACAAAAGAAGTCCAACAAGAAAATAAAAGCTTCCCATCAAGTCAGTTTCCGGAGATACACCTGAGCACTTTAGACCGTGCGGGGTTTTTTTTGTCGCCCCTCCCCTCTCACGAAACGCCGGGGTGCTTTTATTTTGAAGGGCCGGGACAGAGACGGAGCCGCGGCTGGGAAACTTCCGGGCTGCAGGTGCACCAGTCACTCCCGTAGCGAGAGGCCACTGAGGACATCCCGGAGCGCTTAAATAAATAAATAAATTCATAAAAATGAAAACAAATCACGGCGACATACACCGCAAAAGGAAATTTGTGTGTGAAATTTGTGTGAGCCACGTTTCCAAACGTGGCTCGGTGGCGTCCCGGTCCGGCGGATGACGTGTGTGACACGGCGGTAATCCCGGGACCTGTTAGGCCGTGCGAGCGCTCCTTCTGTTGCAAACTCCCGGAATGTTCCACTTAGTCAGGAACAAAAACACAAAACAAATACTTGAACTATAGCATGTACAGTAATTACAGCCTTAATATCTGGTTTCAGTAAACACAACTAATCCCGGAAAGAGAAACCGGAGCCAAAAAAAAGTCCACAAATGCAGATTCAGGCCTTTTTTTCTTTCTTTCTTTCTTTCTTGTCGCCCCCCACCCCCTCTCCCGGTGACAGTGGTGTTGCCGTCCGCCTCGGACTCGCGGCACACGCCGAGGGTTCGCGCGAGAACCTGCGCGAGGTTGCCCTCCTCTCTTGGCGGGGACCGGATGTGCCGGAGGTTTAAACCCACGACACGGAATTCGGGGTTAAATCACCAAAATATTTATTTTTTTGGGGTGTTCGTATGTACTGCAGTGGGGGGGGGGGGACGCTACCCGGCTTGGGGTGCTCGGCGATCCGGGGAGTGGGTGCGGTGCTCCCCGCCAGCCCGCCACCTGGCACCGCGGGGGCTATGTCTAGGAAAGAGACCTCCGCCAGGCCTCAATTACGGAGAGGAATAATCCAGGACACACTGAAGCAATTATAGTCCCGAATACATCAATACGCGTCGGGTTTTAAAAGGAGCGATCTGCCTCCCACCGACACTCCGGGGAGCTCTGACTCGGTTCCCCCGGTGAGACGGCGGCGCCCCCCCCCCCCCGGAACCGGTTTCAACTGTCACTCAGGCTGGGTAAACAGTCAGGTGACTGCCGCTTCCGTTCCGGCTCCAAAATAAAAGAAGTGGAAGGTACGACTGTGGGTGGTTGGGGCTGTCGCGATACCTGAACTAAGATAACTAATTCTTGGTTAATCGATGTCAATCTGGGGAAGAGTGTGTAATTTGTTGTATCGGGAAGCTCGCAGAGCGTTTTAATCGCCGTCGCGGAGGTGGTGGGGTTCGGGGGCATCGCTCACGGTTCCGACTCACCGCGATTATAATCACTGCTATGCCGCCATCTTGTGGTCATGACCTGTCGTGACAGTGAGGGATTTTCCCGCTGCCATCCAAATCCACTTCAAAACTAAATACGTTTATGGTGCAGAACTTTTTTTTTTTTTTTTTAATTATTAAATTTATATTGTTTTCTAAAATGAACTGGCACGAAGTGAAGGTAGGATATATTCTGATTTCTCAAAGAGTAATAGTTCTAAAAAACTTTTTTCTCCATTTTTATACACTTTGTGATTCGTTTAAAAAACATATGTATATATACACAGAATTATATATATTATAAATGTCTTTTAAATGTATTTTACTCTATAGCAAACAATCTTAAGTGAACTGAAATGGAATCGCCAATCTGTTAAAGCAAACTGACCCGCATAATAACAAAATGTAGAAAAATCGTGAATATTATACTCTGCTTGTCTCTAATATTCAATAATAAAAATGGCGGCTGTCATTTAAGAGGGCATGATAGCCGGACTGGAAATTCACCACCCTTGTAATTAATGTAAAACAAAAAATTAGAAGGTGGAGTTGCATATCTGATCATGAAAGCTGCTGACAAATAATTTCTTTCCCAAAATGATGAGAGCAGGTGACTTCTTATTCCTTTTTTTTTTCTTTTAAACAGCAGATTTATTTCAAAAACCTATTTCGGACAAAATTGACTTTCAATACATACATTCCTCTATTTATCGATGACCGTACAGAACACGTGTCCATAACTGTCTTTTGGTCAAGCTGGTTGTTTTATTTTTTGTCGCCCTGGAAAAACCTACTGAAATTCCATCCTGACTTCGAACGGCTGTTCCATTTTCACGTCATGGGTGAGCGAGTGCTCCCACAGGGACTTTTTGAGGAGGAACGCCAAGCCGCACTCCTCGCAGGCGTAGCTCTTTGGCTTGCCGGCGTGAGTCCGCCGGTGTTTCTTCATGTGATACGACAATCTGAAGCCTTTGTCGCAGATGTCGCACTTGAACGGCTTCTCTCCGGTGTGGATGCGCATGTGTGACTTGAGGTATCCCGACTGGATGAAGGCTTTCCCGCACACCTCGCACTTGTAGGGACGCTCCCCGGTGTGGTAGCGGTTGTGGAGGCGGAGCTCGTTGGCGGTCAGGAACGTTTTCCCGCACACGGTGCACATGTGGGGCCTCTCGCCGGTGTGGATGAGCTCGTGCCTCTTCAGCGACGTCTCCTTCATGAACTGCTTGCCGCAGTTGTTGCACGGGTAGCGCACGCCAATGTGGATCTGCTCCACGTGGTTGGTGAGCTGCAGCTTGGTGCGGTACGCCATGTCGCACTGCGTGCACGCCCAGGGCCGCTCCTCCGAGTGGGTTCCCATGTGCACTGTGAGCTCGGAGGCCGAGCGGTAGCACTTGCCGCACTGCCAGCACAGGAAGGGCTTCTCGCCGGTGTGTTTCCGCTGGTGCACGGTCAGACAGTTGGATGACCTGAACTTCTCGGGACACATGTCGCACGAGTACGGGAACTCCCCCTTGTGGATCCTCTGGTGTATGGCGAGGTAGGACAGCTGGATGAAGGTCTTGTCGCACTGGCAGCAGGGATACGGCCCGGTGAAGCTGTGCTGCTTCTCGTAGTGCTCCCTCAGGCGCCTGAGCAGGGTGAACGTCTTGTCACACATGGTGCACTGCATGGGCCGGTGCATGAGCTTGTGCCTCTCGAAGGCGGCGTGGCTCGCGAGGATCTTCCCGCACTCCTTGCAGTAGAGCGGGTCGTGAATCCGCTGGTGCACTTTCAGCATGGTCATGCTCTTGAACTCCTTCCCGCAGTCGTCGCACTTCAGGACGTCCCTCTGCTCCACCTTGCACACGTTTTCCTGGTGCTCCCTCAGAGCCGACAGGTACTCGAAGTGCTCGCCGCAGTTGGAGCACCACACGGGGACCTGGTGAAGGGGCCCGTGTTGGGAGTCGGCGACGCTCACCTCGCTCTGCCCCACCCGGACGGGCTCCTTCTTCCACAGATACCGGCCGAGCTTCTTGTGACAGATGGCGTAGATCTGGTGTCTCTTCAGGCCGTGCATGTGCTTGAATCTCTTCTTGCAGTGGACGCAGTGGTACGGCCGGTCCTCGGTGTGGCACTGGATGTGGCGGTTCAGAGTTTTGATGCTGTCGAATGCCCTGGAGCAGACGGGGCACACCTTCAGCGCCTTCCTGCTGGCTAGCGGCGGCGGGAGCGAAGGGTGCCCGTCACACACGTCGACGGGCACCTCGGGCGTGTTCTCCTTTTTGTCCAGGACGCACGAGTCGGCGCAGATGTGAGGGTCGGCCTCGGCCAGAATCTGCTCCACCGACTTGCTCTCCTCCTCGCGGATCCCCTCGTGGCCGTGAATGATCTGATGCTTCTTCAGCGTGTCCTTGTACTTGAAGCCTTTCTCGCACGTGATGCAAATGAAGGGACGCTCCTCGGTGTGTGAGCGCAGGTGCTTGGCTATGTCCGCGGTGCAGGGCAGGATCCTGCTGCAGATGGGGCAGATTTTACCGTCCGTCAGCCCCTCGGGGGGAAGTTGCACGTTCACCCGCTGCGCTTCCCTCCTCTTCGCCGCCGCGACGGACTTCTTCAGCTCCCGGCTCTTGCAGATCTCCTTCTGGTGTCTCTTCAAAACGTACGGATTCTTAAATTTCTTCTCGCAGAAGGAGCATCTGTACGGGCGGTCCTCGGAGTGGGACTTCATGTGGCGGTCCATGTCCACCTGACGGGCAAAGTACTTCCCGCACAGGGCGCAGTTCTTATTCTCCGACATGTCCGACGTGCCGGGATCGGCCACGTCCTCGGGGGCGCAGACGCTCATGTCCTCCTTCTCGTGAACGCGCATGTTGTGGCGGTTCATATCGTAGTGGTCCCTGAATCGCTTGTCGCAGTTGTCGCACTTGTACTTGAGGTCCCGGTTGGTGGAGTGGATCTCCTGGTGCCGCCTCATGGCGGCGGCCCGCAGGAAGGTCTTGTTGCACACAGGACACGTCTTGTTGTTCGGGTATTTCTTGCGTTGCCTCTTGGCTGATCCCAAGGGGTCGTTCTGTTCTTTCAACGCTTTTCTCTTCATCAGGAGCCTCTTGCTTTGCTTCAGCGGCTGAAACGCGGCGGGCTTCAGTGTGTCGCCCGCGTCATCGCGTGCGGCGTCTCCCGCCGCTTCCTCCTCGTGCACGGACTCCTCCTGGTCGCAGGGCTCGTTCAAGCCCGGCGGCTGCTCCATCTGGATGTAGTCCAGAAGCGTCACAGTTTCCCCCTCCACCTGGACGGTCATGCAGCCGGCCAGCTGCTCCGGCGGAGGCTGCAGCTGGATTTGCTCAGCGTCTATCACGACCTTCTCCAGCTGGGGGAGCGACAGCGAGGACAGGATGCAGTTCCCGAAGGACGACGGAATGGTCTGAGTTTCGTCTGCGGCAAAGAGAAGAATCGCATCAGCGAAAAATGGCAGGAAAGCTCTGGTTGCAACCGATGACTCTGGACAATAGCGGGGATCCGGGAAAGCAAAAGCACATGTCGACCGATCAATAGATTGGCAGGTTTAAGTGTTGTTTGATGAAACTGCAAATCTTGCATTTAAATTTAATTCAAAACACAGCCAAATAAATCAAGGACAGAATTGAATGGATTTTATTTTATTTTATTTTCCTGGCAAATAAAAATGTCAAAACAAATCATAAAAACTAAATAAATTCAAGCCCCAGTTTCTCAATTTGGGTGGAGGGAGGGATTGTTTATTGAACCGAGTAAATTAGGCCGTTTGTTTTAGAGAGCTTGCTATTTTAAAACATCTTAAAACAGAATTAGGGTTTATTTCACTGGTCAGGTCCTGTTGTTTCTTTGATTACAGATCTGTGATTCAATGATGGCTGTTGTCGTCGTGTGGGTGTGTGTGCGTGTGTGTGTTTGCACGCTTAGTCACCTTTTATAAGATTACCTAAATGAGGAATCCTGCTTGTTCTTCATGTATACTCTAAATGTATTTCTTTATTAATTCCTCCTGGGGATCTTCGTTCTCTGCATTTAACCCATCATAGATGAACCATGAGCAGTTGGCTGCCGTCTACCAGACGCCAGGGGAGCAGTCGGGGGATCAGTGTCGTGCTCGACAACACTTCGACACACTCGGAGGAGCGGGGAATCCGACCAGGTAGGTTCAGTTCCACGGACGATCGCTCTCCCTCCTGCGCTACGCCACCCCTTTCTCCTCTTTCGTACATCACGGATTGCTTTTTTTTCTCTCCTTACATAAAGGAGGTCTGTTTTATAATCTCATCCTTTTAGACAGTTCTTTTTAGAATGTCATGGTAAGAATTAAAAACACGCCTCCCTTTGCAATCGTGCCCTACTTCTAAATACCTCACCAAGACCTAAACATCAAACCTCTTGACTTATTCTACAAAATCGTCATTTACATGAAGGGAAAATAAAAAATTCTAGTCTAAAAACTTCCAAGCCTCATTTGGTTACGTCACTTTCTAATAGTGGGACACAGGGTTTTTGGACATGATTCGGATTATATTTGTACCAGCGGAAGCCTCCCGCTTATCCTCCCAAATCCTGGTTTCCAAACGCAGATTATTTCTGAAAGCAGGATGTGAAGCCTGAGCAGACAAAATCTAAGTGGGATTAGGGGTCCAGAGGCCCCACAGTACAACCGTATCATGATACTCCAGTCACGATACAATATGCTAATTACAGAAATACACTGGGACATATTCTCTTTATTTTTAATCCTTCTCGGTCCAGAAAGTCTGTCCAGGAGGAGGTCTGTCGGAAACATGTTTTATCTCACCATGAACGTTTTCACATTTTTAATCTCACCTCCACGGCGGAGCAAAAACAGTCGCTGGAGTGGCGAATCATTACCGCCTAGTGGACTGAACAGCTGCTGTCTTTTCTGCGTTCTCATACCAGAGGCAGTCATATTTAAGAACCCCTCGAAGCCCAATAAAAAAAAAAAGACTAAATTTTAATTTAACCCGTGGTTTATTGCACCGACTCTCCCTAGCCGACTGCGGAGGAGACTCACCGGATAAATCGAAGTGTCCCAGTGCGTTGTGGTGCAGCAGCACCGTTTTCAAGTGATTCAGGTCGGGAACAGAGTGGACGCACTCGTCCAGGGCGCAGGGGACGGCGCTGAGCAGCGACGCCGTCTAAGACACAGAAGACCGCGGTTACAACCCGGGAGGGGACGCGCTTGGATTTCCAGAGATCAACTGGAATTTAAAGATTAATTGCGACCGCTTTGCGATGATAGAAACAGAAACTGGTTCTGATCGGGACTTTACTAACTGGTGACACTAAAGGTCAGTTGCTGGGTGCTTCCTGTACCTGCTGGATGTCTGGTACTGGGAGAAGCTTCTCCAGCCTGGACAGGAAATCTAGCATCAGCACCTGAAGAGCGTCGTCATATTCGGGCCCAAAATCAGTGGGGAAAACATCCTGGAAGAAAAAAACAACAACAATAAAAATCAGGTCCTAAACAAAGAACCTGATTTCATTAAGATATGGAGAAAAATCCTGAGAAGCAAAACTTCTGGATGCTCCAGCACCTGGAAGAACCGCTCCCTCTCCTCCGAGTCCTTCAGCAGCAGTTCAACCTGGTCCACGAAGTTCGACTCGGGAAACTCCACCTCCGCAAAACACGGCTGGAAAGACAAACAAACAAAAAATGCACAACTTCATTTGAGGCAGAGGAGAAAGTCAGGACAAAGGCCCGGGGTTTGTTCGAGAATCGAACCTGCGCCGCCCAGGTGGATACAAGGGCCTTGATGCGGGCCAGGTGCATGTCGATGGTCTCTCTCTCCGGCAGCGGCGTGGATCGACACAATTCGAGAACCACCTGCGGGGAAATGAGTTTGTGCGCTTTAGGCCCGACGCTGCGCTGGAACGCAGCTTATCGAATTTGTTTTGAAGAAATGTAAATGCAAATTCCATGACTTCTCGAACAACATCGGCACAGGTATATCTCGAACAAAGTAAAATCAGACTGTTGTGCGTGAGCACAGTTAAGGGACAGAAAATATAATAATCTGATCCAGTGGTAATCAGAGCAGCACCACTGTATTCTCACTCTCATACCGCCGATGTTATACAAACGCCAAAACGTTGAATATGGGAGATAAAAAGGAATTGTCAGTTTATGACGTGCTGCCTCACCCGAGCTCTGAGACCCAACAGGAGCTGAGCCTTCTGGTCTGCGTTCAGGAGTTCCGGCACTATCTTTGTGACCGTGCTGATGAACTCCTCCACCGTGCCGTAGTCCTGCACGTCGCCCCTCTGGACCACCTGCCACATGGCGGCGGACACCAGGCGCAGCGGGGGGATGAAGAGGCGGAGAGAAGACAGCAGGAGAGGGGAATCTGGACACGCAGGCAAGAATCCTTCTTAATAACGGAAATGTTTGTCGATCCAGTACTAAACTCACGGGCTGCTTCAACTGATGAGTTCTGAGCAGGAAGTCCTCAAAGCAATTTGGCTCACAGCTGGCGCATATTTCTCCCTTTCTAGGTCAAATATATAGATGGGAGAAGAAAAATCGAAATGCAACTACTTTCATCAGTTGAGATGGCTCACATAGCCCCGCCCGGTGGCCAAGGACAGTAATGCAATGTTCCAAAAGGACACGAATACAAATAAAAGGATTAATGTCAACATTATCTTATTTACGTGGGGGAAAAAAAATAGAATGCAACTTCTATGAGCTCCCAACTGCAAAATGCTAATTTATTTAATGTTCTTTATCAATCTAATGTTTGAACTCAAATACATTGTAAATCTTGAGTCTCTTATAAATGTCATCTAATTTGCCAAACAGCAGAAGGCAAAGAACAAGGACAATATCAGCTGACATACAAATAAAGTCTGAGTAAAGACACATTGAGAGCGAGAATGATAATGTACACTTGTTTCCTAAAATTACTGCTGAAATAGCCTAATGAAAAGCTTCATTAAATGTTCTTAATTAATAAGTGGATAAATTCAGCCCCATTGGTCCTGATCAGGCATTGCGTGCGGCTGGCAACAGTCGCCTCATTCTTTCGGTCGACAGCCGAGGCTTGTGACCGTAAGACGGTCGGATCTTACATGAACTGGAAAATCCTGAGATTCACCCTCAGCTGATGATCAGAGGCTGCAGTTTCCTCATTTCTCTGAGCAAGAGTCAGGACCGACACTTATGATAACGGGCTAAAAGAGCAGCTTAGAAAATCAAAAGGTGCATCACACGGAACGCGAGCTACTAAATAGCGATCGCAAATTTGGGCATCGACAAAGATGGAAAATTTTGACTGGAGGTCATCTAGATGAGTTGACCGTCACCAGGACAACTTTCTGGAAGTTATAACTGTAGAACCATTGGAATCCATTCAAACAGAACCCATTAGGGAACATTTCAACAATAATGTGAAGTTATGCATACAACCTGCACTTTGTGAGTTAGATACTCAAAGCAGCACTCAACTTGCACATCTTACCAATGTGGTTTACATTTCTGTGCACGTTTACATTTCCCTGCACTGTCACAGAGTTACGACAGTATGTTTATTATTATCTATTTCTCAATACTTATCTGAATACACTGTGGATGGTAAAGCAAGAATATCATTGTACAGGGAAACACATGTCCAGACTACGCATGACAATAAACACTTTGAATCTTGAAAAAAAAAAAAAGTTTGGTTACAGTGATGTGACACATGTTGGGACTTGGCGGCCATAGTTCGAGGTACGCAAGCCTGTGCGACGGTACAGCTGGATGTTCTATTCTACAGCTGATTTAAAAAAAAAATTAAAATTAAAAAAAAAAGTTCACTGTTCATTTTTCTTCCCGAAGGCCGGTGTGTCTTCTATCGCTGTTCCTCGTGGTGCTCTGACCTCCCGTTGTGACCTTTTCCAGGACGACGACAAAAGAATTCCAACAAAAAAGCCCCGAGCTGACAGCCCTAACTGGTGAACAGCCCGGCAACAGCATCACAACCATGTAACACTGTGCATTATGTACTTTACATTCTTCACACACACCCTGTGTGTGGGCTCTCAGCCTGACTTGATCAGCTCTTCTTCTGGAACTAATATCTCCTGGAGTGTGGGCTGACCTTGTCCTTCTATTGGACCTGGCATGTATCTAATAATACGCAAGTTCTTTGCATCATAAATGAGGTAATTTTGTTGGTGAACAACGTGGGGGGGGGGTGTATGTGCATTGCTGACGTACAACGTTGATACATAACTCCCACAACTAAAGCGCTACCTGCCCCGCGCTGCCTTCACGGACCCGGAAAACGCGTCGTAATCACCACACCGCGTACTAGCATCCGTACAAATAATGGCTAACAGTCGTGACTTTCAGTGTTAAGTTGTGTGACTTGATTATTTGCCGACTTTCGCCGATGTCGCGGGGGCCTTTTGAATAAGGACATGTGTTTAGGCCATTAGTTTGACTCGGAGCTTAGCTGTGTTGTATTTTAGCCGATACGCATCTAAACGCGCCCTGTCCGTTTGAAGCCCGCGAAGGCAGCACCAGTCATCCGTTACGCTAACTTCAGCACATCAGTTAAACCAACCACCAACTGGGTGGGAGTTAGCGGTCGCCGGTTTCAACGGCTGTGACCATGTGCATCCCGGGCCAATGTCCATATGGTTTGCTAGCGGACGGGCTTAGCCGATAATAAGCCGCTTCTCGTTACAACCGCACGTTTGCTAACGCTGCACAATGCCACCGCCATCTCGGAGCGGGGTACGCCATGTTCAAAATCGGACGCACACAATCCAGAAGAAACCCCGAGAACGCGTCAAAGGGGGCGTACTTTTGAAAAAAAAACGCCTTACCATTCTCAATTTGGTGTATGGCTTCCATGCTGGCCCGGAAAGTTACGAACTAAAACATATAAATATCTCGGGGTTGTTGTGAGTCGACGTCCGCCCGACCCTGCGGTGCAAGTTGGCGGAGAGGAAGGGCGGCTCGATTTTCTGCACTGAGTGCGCAGGCGTACGCAGCAACAAAACTTTCAAACCGCTCTCATTTAACGATCGCTAATTCGCAGGCATGTTTCAATACTTGTTCTGTTCACGGCGGCGAAAGAAACCACGCATTCTCGTGAAGTTAGCAACTTTAACTGATATGCTTTCGGAATATCCACTTCTTCTCTGTGGCATGAGCGGTCAGTACAATGCGCGACCGCCCTCTAGTGGTCAAATAGGGAACGTCTCTTGATAGTTTATGAACGGTGCAGTACCGTGGTTGGCCGCTGGGTGGAAAACTGGCAGCACTTGACAGGGACACTTTCAAACTGAAAAGGGAGGAGCGATTAATCTGTGGGCCATTTTTAATCCGTTATATTTACACAACCGCAGGGGTCTTTGCCCGGTGGGTCTCTGCCTGCATCTCTCCCAAACGCAGCCTGGACTGGATCTCCTCCGCTGTGCCCGCCCACTCCAGGGGAATCACCGCCATCCTCCTCCTCCTCCTCCTCCTCCTCCTCCTCCTCCTCCTCCTGTTCTGCAGCCACCGACGCAACTTCACACAAACCAGCCTAAATATCGGCTCAGCAGCCGTCAGCTCCACGTTTCCAGTGCCTTTTTGCGATGAAACCGGAATAACCACTATGCGAGAGACCCGGAGTCTTCATACAATGAAGCGGATGAAGAGCAGCAGCTCGTAACGCGCGGTAAGAAAATCCACCCCCCTCCACTATTAAAAAAAAAAAAAAAAAGTCATGGCCTTTTCTGCGAGAGGTTTCTTCTAAGTCCTTTTTTTTAGTGGCCTCTCGGCTGGAAAGTAAGAATCGATTGAATTCATCTTCGACCATAGGCTATTTTCTTGAACTTTTGGTGCCAGGAAGAATGGGAGAAAAAAGAAAAGAGCGGAAAAAAAACAAAAGCGCAGACTGAAGTTCAGAGCGGTGACGTCACTCGGAGCCCCGGATTGTCCGGAGGGATGCTCTGCATGGACAGAGAGCGAAATAAACCCAAAGTGCGATTTTATTTACTATCTAGACGTTATACTTTACATTCCAAAGCCTCTCTGATTTACCGACGTGAAATCGCCACGCCGAGTACAAAACTGCCTTGTTTTTGTTTTTTTTGCTTCATTTTAATACAACTTTCCCAAATTTACCGAAATTCGAGTTCCGTGTCTTATTGTCAACTGTACTGTCTGAAAAACTTGTTTCCTTGTTGGATGAAATTCCTATTTTGCTGTCCACAGCGAAGGCAAAAAACAAACACAAAATTATGAGTAAATACAATATAAATTGAGTTTTTATCAGTCGTCAGACAGTAAAATTGAGGTATTCCTCTCAATAGAGTAGTAAATAATGTAGTTTAGCAGCCTATTCCATCTGATGCCAACTGCTGTGTCAACTTTTACTTCTTTACTTTTATCGCTTCGCCACTTTTATTGTTTTTAATTTAATTTTTTTTAATGAGTATTTTGTGTATATGTCTGTACGGTGTCCTTGAGTGTCGAACGACAACTTACTCACTTACGGTATTAATCACAAGTTCCCGTACTTCCTTTCTGTTTTGCTTTCCCCTTAAAAGTAGCGTATGTCCTTTTCTTGCCAGCTACTATTTACTTTATTTCTTAGCTCAGTCTTTATTGATATTTAATAACAGCTGTTATGAAAAACTTGTGCTGAATGTTTGTTTATCTAAAGAGGTTAGTAGAGTTTGTGAGGGTAAAGGATGCAGAGGAGACGTTAGATGGGGCCGGATGATTCGCTATGGCGACCCCTGAAAGGAAAACCCCAAAGGCAAAAAAATAAGTTCTCATAGGTTGATATATGTTGTTTACTTATTTATATTTCTGTGTTTAAGAGCTAAGAAGATAAACTACTGACTTATAGGAATAGTCACCACTCACTGTTGTTAGTGTTAAAAATAGGCCTTGTTTATTTGTCCTCTGAACCGTTGCTGCCGATGTGAATCTCCACATTGCTGATGTTTTTCCCCACTCTCTGTGTCGCAGGTTGTCCTCACAAGCTTTTCGGTTCATCGTCCCGTCAGAGTGGTAAGTCTCCCCCACCCCGGTTTGCTGTGTGGTTTTGGCATTGATGTCTTGAAAAAAACCAAAACAAAAACGTGCTCCTCTGGTTTCTTAGCTCAGGGGCAAACACCCTCTCAGGCAAAGTTTAATTTATACGGGATCAAATCACAACAAAGTTGTCTCCTCACACTTTCCACATCGGACCGCACTCTTTAAAAACAACTGAAGAAAACCCAATATCCCCCGTGAGCAATCTCGGCGACAGCGGCGAGGAAACGCCACCTTTTACCGGTGCAGAAACCTCGGACTGATCCGAGCTTGATGCGGGCGGCCTTCTGTCTCGACCGGTTGGGGCGGAAAGGGGAAGAGAAAGATAGAAACCAAGAGTGTGAGAGCAGTCTCAGATCAGTCCTTTCCTCGTCTTGGGCTTACGACAATCTGACAGGACCTGTCCGTGACGAGTTTGCATGCTCTTCCCTCGTCTGCGTGGGTTTCCTCCGGTTCCCTCACGCAAAATAGGCAAAAACATGCAGCAAGTTCATCGGGAAAATTGCCCCAGATGTGTGAATGAGAGTGTGAATGGCTCTGTCTGTCCCCCACAACCTTAAGTAGGATAAGCGGTAGACAACGGATGGATGAACGGGAGCGGCGAAGGACGCCCAGATCAATATGGACTGTTCAGTATGGTGGACCTTATACGGTGTCAAATCTCCAACGTATCACGACCGAGTGGAGAAGGAAAAGCGATGGACTGAAATAGCAAAGGCTCTGCAAATACCTGGTGAAAACATTGCATGGGGGGGGGTGTCTGAAAGAATCTCGTTGTAAATAGTGACCCTGTAAGATTCATAGTGGTTGTAAAATCTAAAATCTGAGACGTAAAACTCTAAAAACTAGTCTTCAGTTGTGAGCAGGTGTGAGGTAATAGTTTTCCACGAGTCTTTTCCAAATTATTTCAAAGTCTCTAGATGTTTGGGTGGCATCAGCGACCAAACTGAATTTGCAAAGTTCCATCTTGGAAAAAGTCGCCAATCCGCCTTATTGCCGCCGACGGACGGCAGGACTGCGTCCAAACGCAGAACATTTAGACCACAAGACGCTTCCGTGTCGAAACAGCGAGCCAAAGATCCTTTTCAATCCCAAGCATGAAGCAAAGTTTGTGCCGTGCAACATTTTTCTGTGAAAGCTGGCTATTTCCGATGTCGTCGTTTCACTTTGCGACTTCAAAATTAAACACTTCCTCCTGAAACACCCAATTCAGACCAGCTGGCCGATAAAACCATCGGAAATACGCTATTTTTTTTTTTTTTTTAATCTCCAAAACTGATTTTCATGTTCCTGTTGTTTTTCTCACGTGACGAAAACCTCATCTTTCCCTGGCAGCGCCGGTCAGCTCGGCCATGGCTCGCGGCTGCATCTGCTGCGTTAAATACATGCTCTTCCTCTTCAACCTGCTCTTTTGGGTAATTATGGGTCACCGCACGCACACAGACACACACACACACACACACACACACACACACACACACACACACACACACACACACACACGCTGAGTCAGGAGACGTTTATGAGATATTGTCACTAACAAACAGAAACATCAGGAAAATGGCGAAGGTTATCTACAGGAAGTTTCCCTCCCGTTCGTTTCAGCTGGGCGGGTGCGGGCTGCTTGGCGTCGGCGTGTGGCTGTCCGTCTCCCAGGGCAGCTTCGCCACACTGTCGCCCTCCTTCCCGTCACTCTCCGCCGCCAACCTCATTATAACGCTCGGCACCGTCGTCATGGTGACAGGCTTCCTGGGCTGCCTTGGCTCTATCAAGGAAAACAAGTGCCTTCTTCTGAGCGTGAGTGTGTCCAGTGCTACAGTGCTAATCATCATTGTCTGGCCTGGAGAGGGAAATTATGATTTACGATATAGTAGTGCCTCGGATTATTCATCCACAATAAAAAAATTGCAAAAAACCCTTGGTATAGCAACAAATATGAATACAATAATAATACCATTTTGATTTTAAAAAATCCGGATTTTTGATTTTAATATAAATTAATACATCTCAAACGACAGTAATAATAATAATAATGACAATGATAATGATGTAACGGCTGTACCTGCAGCTGCTACCACGGTGTAGAAGGGTTCAATCCTATTTGATGCGTGTATTTTAATTTTAAAATTGTGTCACAGATTAAAAATCCAGATTTTTTTATCCGCAAACCAATTTTATAGGGCAGATTTTTTTTTTTGCTTTTTTTCGTACTTTTTTATATTCATTATTTCAATTATTTTTATTGTAACGTAAGCCTTTTCTAGGGGGCTGACCACCCCGAGCTCGGTGTTCAGTATCCTCGGTTCTGATTGGTTCAGCGGCTGTAGCATCATTCCCTGCCTCTCCCATGCATAGCATGCATTCAGCATCTCGCCTTGTTCATGTCACAGTGACGTGCGACCGCTACTCATTGAACAGTTTAGGAAGTGTTTACAAGAGTATTTGAAAGGTTAATAAGAGTGTGGGGAGGGTCATAAAATGTATAGAAATACTCCAGACTATTAGCCGCTACTCTTTTCAAACGCTTTTAACACTGCGGCTCAAACAGTGACGCAGTTAATTTAAGGTAGGCTGCTGTATGTTTTTCCTCTAGCCAGATGTGTTACAGGCACTGTTCGGATATATCGCATTTACAATACATATTTAATTAAAAGTTAAAGAAATCTTTGCGTCCGACGTCTTTCTGTCTCAATATCTCTTGTTATAAATGGACACATGCACTTAATAGACAAGTGCAGCCTATAAACACATTTTTTTCCCTCTCACATTTCGTGTGCGCGGCTTATATCCAGGTGTGCTCGATAATCCAAAAATTACTGTAATAAAATTAAGACGTGGTCACCACATCCTGGATTTTAACGAGGAACTACAATAACAAAAATCTGTTAGGAAACTTTTTGGTGGTGGTGCTTTTTTTTCTATGCCAATAACAGTAATTTATATATATATTTTGTCATTTTCATTATGAACATTCATAAAACTTAATTGTTGAAATATTAACCAAGAGCGTCTTTCACCACATAATCTGTCATGAACCGCTTGCTATCGTCGATGTTAATTGCAAAAAAAAAAACACGCTTCCCATTCCGCCAGTTTTTCATCGTTCTCCTGATCATCCTCCTGGCCGAACTCATCCTCCTCATCCTGTTCTTCGTCTACACCGGCAAGGTAGGATGAGGGTGTGTGTGTGTGTGTGTGTGTGTGTGTGTGTGTGTGTGTGTGTGTGTGTGTGTCTGTGTGTGTGTGTGTGTGTGTGTGTGTGTGTGAGATTCACCGCGACACCCCTGCCCTCTCAGGTGAGAGAAAACGCCAGGCGGGACCTGAAGGAAGGGCTGGTGCTTTACAACACCGACGACAATGCCGGCCTGAGGGATGCCTGGAACGCCATCCAAGGAGAGGTGAGTCCGTACCAGGGCCTCAGCCAGCAGGGACATTGTCTTGTTGCTATTATTTAAAATCGCGCATTTGCGCCGCTGACTTTGCTGGTCTGCATTTCCTCACTTGAATGTAGTTTAAAGGGGCTGTCAGATTATTAGCGTGTACATTTCGCAACTAACAGTGGCGTTGCTGCGGCGTGATGGGCCACCACGACTGGTACGTCGCCCTGCAAGGAAACACGGTTCCCGATCGCTGCTGCCAGCAGGTTTACCAGGGCTGCGGACGGAACACCTCCAACACCTTCTGGACGCGGGTCAGTGTGTGTGTGTGTGTGTGTTCTCAAACTGTTTCCATTGCCACTGATATTTTTTGAACTGACTGCAGCAGATTCTTCCCACATTAAGCACAACACTCTCTGCTGCAGAGGCGTCTGAGCTGACAAACACTGCGACCTTGAAAGCAGCTTTGACGTCATCCTTCATATTTTGATACCCGTGTGTGTGTTTTCAGGGTTGCTATGAGAAGGTGGAGGAGTGGCTGGACGACAACAAGCACCTGCTGGGAACCATCGCCATGTGTGTGCTGGTCATACAGGTGGGTCTTTTTCTGTGTTTTTGTCACGCTGCCGCCCGTCCGCGCAGTTTAGACGGTCATTTCTCGCTTTCTTGCCGCAGCTCCTCGGCATGGCGTTCTCCATGACACTGTACCAACAGATCCACCGAGCGGGGAAGAAGTACGAGGCCTGACGAGTGTCGGCCTGGGGAACTCTGTCGGGTACACAAACCATATCAACACCCATCTGTTACCCCCCTCCCTTGTTGTTCTATAGTAGAAATCGTCACCGCCGCTGCCTTTTTAACTCAAACACGTATCCAGTTACTGTTGTGAACCGCTTTTAGAGGGAGGTTTCTCATAGTTAGCCCTTTGTTTTATTTTGTTTTTTACTTAATCACGTGAGTGTTTTTATATGAAATATTTTTGGTAAATATTGGTCGCTGACAATCAAAAAATCAAAGATGACTGAAAAAAGGGGTTTGGATTGTGAAAGTAGTGTGTAACTTTTACATATTAAAGTGTCTAAAAACCACTCGTCTTTGCTTAATATTTTATTGAGATGTATATTTTTACTAATATTTCCACTAGGCTTGGAAACGATTAAAATATATAGAGTATATATATGTGTGATCATTTTGTGGGTTATTTTTTTTATGTAAAAAACATGAGAACTACTTTTATTTTTATTAACTGGTAATTATCATTATTTTTATTTTTTCCAAAATCATTAGTTAATTTGGCATTTTTTTAAGATAATGTTTTTCTTTAAATGCTTGCTCCTTTGAAAATGAGTGAATTGGCAGTAAGTTGCCGTCAAAAATCGAAATCAACAAGAAATCAAAACAGTATGAGGCCTTTTTTTGGGAAATGATCAGAAAGTTTCAGGAAAAGGAGAAAAAAATAAAGGTCATGTAACCTTCCACTTCTGAGCAGATATTTATATATGTTAATTAACATGGTTAATATATCGTATCATACCCGATTCCCAGAAAAACCTGAAAAACGGACTCTTTCCTCGGGTCACCCAAAGGCATCGCCTCCCATCAAAGACTAAACAGACTCCGGATGATAACCCTCTTTACCGTCACTAAAATCCTCCAGGACGCGGCAGGAATGTTGTTTACACTGAGACAAAGTCTTTCCCGCAACGAAGGGGGCAACATCTGGGATATCTTTTATATCATTTATCTGTCATGTGACATCATGGATTTGTTTAAATACTTAAAACTGTAACTTTTTGTTGTTGTAGACAGAAACCATGTAACTAAAAAACAACCCCCGCCCCAAAAAAGACAGGTAAAATTGCATGGAAATCAACAGAAAATTTGCTGAAAATCCTCAAATGGACTCCTAATTATTTAAAACTTACAGTGCTTCAGAATTTATTAAGTATTCATTTATTCATTATGTTTTTATTTAAAGTATTGATAATTATATAGTTTTAAAAGATGTTGTTTCAACAACAACAATTCAACAAAATATCATCCCGAATAGGAAATATAAATCAGTAAGAAATCACCACTTTTACTTGTTTGAAATTGTTAATAATCACAAAATAATTATTACGAATTGAATCGATGAATGATTAAATAATGCATTTTTTGTGATCGCAAATAAATCGAAGGGAGAAAATAGAACACAAAAATCGCTCAGCAATTATTTGAAAATCGACTTGCTTTAAATTACTCTGGCATTATTGTGTGGGTGTAAAAATTCGAAGCAGCAGCTGGATGTAAAGGTTTTTCAATCGCGGGTGCAAACGCTCGGCTGCTGATAACGGTGCTCGCCCGCTCCTTTACCTCGCTTTTTTGTGTCTCAATCCGCTCTTTCAGTTTCGCCTGATAGCCTGTTATTGACTCGCAGTAAGTTGAACGGGGTGATTTAGAAGCCCCCCACCCTCGATCATCCCACACATGATCAAACATTAAACATTCGAGCTGTTGCCCCGGCGATGAGTCTCCATTCATCGGCGGCCAATCAGATGGTGACACATTAACTCGGGCGAGAGGGGGTTATTGTGAAAGGGCATTGTGAGTTAAACGGGTAGTTCTGTTAAGACAAGGTGTTATCTTAAAAAAACAAAAAAAACACTGTTCTGCCGAGTTTTCATTTCACTGATGGGGTTGAGAGAGTAACGCCGGAGGCCTGCTATAAACCCAGGGTGTCCTGGTTGTCGTGGACGACGGTCCCTTTGACGATGACGAAGCGGATCAGCTCCTGGTGGCCCCCCAGCTGGTAGATCACATGCTCCCACCTGTAGTCCAGAAAACACAGGAGGGTCATTCTCCACGTGTGTGTGTGTGTGTGTGTGTGTGTGTGTGTGTGTGTGTGTGTGTGTGTGTGTGTTGACGAACCACAGGAAATAACAGCTTGTTTACCTTTGACATTCATTTCTGTTTTTAGGGTATTTTTTTATCCTATATTTTCCCACCAGTTTTCATTTATTTCATTACTTTTTTTTTCTTTTTGAAACTCATTTCAGTTCTAATAGTGATTCAAGTCCTTTTCAGCTTTTTATTTGTTTATGCAGATAATTCCGCAAAATTTATTTATTTTAAGTTTAACTTTGAAAAATAAACATGACCTTGTCTGGCTTCCTAATCTGCTGTATAAATTTCCCTCTGTATTGGGTCATTTCAGTTCTTATAATGATGCAGGTACTTTTCAACTTTTTAAAACATTTTTAATGCAGAAAGTTTAGCTAAATTTAATTTCTGTTAAGTTTGAATGTGAAAATATACTATTATCTTGTCTGGTTTTTGAATCTCACGGATAAATTCCCCTCTGTAGGCGGTCGTTTCAGTTCTATTTATGATGAAGAAACTTTTCAACTTGAAAAGGGAGGTTTTTAATCTCAATGGGATTTTTTTTCCAGGTTAAATAAAGGTTAAATATATATATATATTTTTAAAAAGATTCTATTTTTCATGCGGAAAATTCAGCGAAATTTAATTTCTTTTACATTTAGATTTGAAAATGCACCATTACCTTGTTTGGGTTCTGAATCTCACTGATAAATCACCCTCAATATTCTCTACAGCATTTTCTAACGGGTGCAGCTTTTACGAGTGTTCGCGAGAACCGATAGGTACTTTTGAAGTACCTCGGGGCGTTGATGACCAGCAGGTCGCCGTGCTTGTCCGCCTCCAGCGAGCCGTGCGTGTCAGCCCTCCCAAGGGCGTAGGCCGCGTTGATGGTGGCCGCGGCCAAAGCCTCAGGCATGGACATCCTCATGTTGACGCAGGCCAGGTGCATGACCATGGGCTGGGAGGTAAGGATGGAGAGGTGAGTAGAGACATCTTCACCATTTTTCTGCCTCCCGACCCCCCCAAAACACTCACACAAACTCACCATGGAGCAGCAGTAGGCATTCGGGTTGAAGTCGCTGCCGAGGGCCACGATCACCCCGGCCTCCAGCATGTCTCTGGCTCGAGGCTGCGGAAGCCTGGACACACACACACAGACACACACATTTTCATTTTAGTTCTTGCAAAATGTGGAAAATGACCGGAAGCAAAAATGTAAAAATGGAATATTGACAGGAAAACTAGATTTCTTTCTAACGTGTTGAACCGGGCCGGCCCTAAAAAATCAAATTTGATACAGACCACCACCCCCCCCCCCACCGTCGGTGATTTAGATACGATGTTACAAAAGAAATCGAATTGCAGTGTTTTCACCATTGTCTTTAATTCATTAGACAACGTGTCACTCAATTTAAATGCTTAGCAAATTACGAATAAATACAAAAGAAATCTGAAATACAATAAAAATCCTCTTCATAACTGAATAAACAATAATAACAGTAAAAAAAAAAAAAGGTACAGATCAGCCGGAGGGGGCGGGGCTTATTTGGTATTATCATTTGTAGTAATTGTAATCAGCCATCACTTTACATTTTAATCAATTTTAAGACTTAATGTCAAAAAAACTTGTTTCAATATGATTCGTAATATGATTATATTATAATTAGACTTGAGGTGAAGCTTCCCGCCATTGAAAGCTTGTTTTCACTCGACGGTAAATGTTATGAGTGTTTACGTTTGTGATACGACACACACACAATGAATATCAACTGTCAGGGGATCAGCTCTGTTTTTTAATATATAGAGAACACATTCTCACATGCTATCCTATGCTAATATTCAGAGACTGTTTTTTTTTTTTTGCACTAAACTGTTCAGATAACGCTGCTACTCTGTATTCAAATTCAAAATACATCTATTTATACATTTCAGGTTTTTCTGCTGTTAAATCTCAGTCATCCTTTCACCTCAGTGCCAGTAGATTATATCTGTGGGCACTTTATATTTTATAGTTTGATGTTTATTGTTTGTATAGTGCACTTTGCTGTTAATGTTGCACCGTTTTATTATTATTTTTGTTAATTACATGTCACTGTGGAAAAGTGAGAAATGTCTTCTCGATTCCTCTGTATGTCGAGTGCATGTGGACAAATTGACAATCAAGCTGACTTTGACTTGGACTTTGATAAAATGAAATCATTTCCAGTGTGTCAGAATGTGTGTGAAACGTCTGCAATGTTTTTAAAATTTGATGGATTTTTTTTTTTTTTTTTTTGACAGACAAGCAAATAAAAAAACAAATATAGAAAATCCGGCACCGCAGAATGTAGGCCGTGGTCGGCAGAAGGACGGCGGCCGTCTTCGCCCTCGCCATGGCGGCGATGCCCTCGTCCGTCACCTCCTCCAGGTGGCTGATGGCTAAGGCACCGAGCTCCGCACCCAACTGCACGCATGCACACACACACACACACACACACGCACACACACACACACACACACACACACACACACACACACACACACACACACACACACACACACACAGACACACACACACTTAAAACAGCTGCCTTGAAAACAGCAATTATCCTTAAATGTGGCTTTTTCTGCTCTCTTTTCACTGCAGTAAAAGGGAAACCCTGCTCCTGCAACAGCCCCCAGGAGTCGGCGGAGGATTGATGTGGGGGTGAAAATCCCGCCCTCCCTCCTGGCCAATATTCAGCAAGAACACTCTTAAAAAAAAAAAAAAAGAAAAACAGTGTTTTGTTTCTGTTTGGCAGTGGGCAGAACCTGAGCAGAGTTCATGGGGTGCAGCTCGTCCCCGTGGAAGTTGATGTTGAGGCCCATGTCCTTCCCGGCTTGCAGGATGGAGCGCGTGGATCCGAGGTCGAACACGCCCTGCTCGCAGAACACGTCGATGTTGTCCACTCTCAGGGTCCCGGCGGCCATCTTTTCTCTCAGCCGAGGCAGCTGCACCTGCAGGATGTTGGCGGTAGCCTCCTCCATCGTCTTCCCCCTGCGTCAGGACCGGATCAAGGGGGAGATTGGATCCCCGGACGGGGGTGGGGTGGGGGGGTTGAGGCGTCGACTACGTTACCTGGGCACGGCGTGAGCCCCGCAGTAGGTGGAGGAGATGTTGATGGGCAAGGTGCGCCGCGCCTCCTCGATCACCTCCAGCATCTTCACCTCGGCCTGCAGCTCCAGGCCGTAGCCGCTCTTGCACTCCGCCAGGGTGGTGCCCGCCCGCTGCATCCGGGCCAGCCTTCCCGTCAGAGACGCCAGCAGCTCCGAGGCCTCGGCGGCGCGGGTGTGCTCCACCGTGAAGTGGATCCCTCCGCCCGCCCGGTGCACGTCCATGTAGGTGGCGCCGGCCAGCTGGAGGAGGGAAACAAACGGCAAACGACCAGGTGAGCCTTCAGTCTCATCTCTGTGAACATATAAATTGATTTCATTTCTTCCAAAATGTGGAAAATGAACCGGAAGAAAATAAGGAAAAATTTAAATACTGACAGGAAAATCATATTCCTATCTAACACGTTGAACCCTCCCAATCAGATTTGATACGGCGCCCCCATCTGTCGGCGATTCACACACGCCTACGAAAGAAATCGAACAGCAGTGTTTTTACCATTGTCTTTAATTCATGAAACAACCTGTCACCCAATTTACATGCTTAACAAATTAAAATAATCTGAAATACAACAGAAATACCCGTACCACAAAATTAAAAAAAAACTCTAAATAAGAGAATATATTATAATATAAAAACAGGTACCGATCAGCGCGGGGGGGGGGGGGTTTTTAACCTCCGGGGATTTTGATACGACGTAAAAAAAAAAATCAAATTGCAATGTTTTCACCATTTTTTTTAATTATTTA
>CAAKHD010005136.1:19761-32769 GCA_901007705.1 Fistularia tabacaria | reverse complement strand
TAAAAATCCTCTTGATAACTGAATAAACAATAATAACAGCAAAAAAAAAAACAGGTACAGATCAGCCGGAGGGGGCGGGGCTTATTTGGTATTATCATTTGTAGTAATTGTAATCAGCCATCACTTTACATTTGAATCAATGTGAGCTTTTCCATTTTAAGACTTAATAATAATAATAACTTGTTTTAATATAATTAGAAATATCATTATAATATGATTAAACTTAAGGTGAACATTTTCCTTCATTTTGTGGCGTCCCCTGAAGGCCACGCCAACCTTAAAATTTTGCCGATATCGCCCAACGGGTTGGCCGGCTCGCGTCCCTTGTTGAAAAGAAACGTGCGGATCATTACGACGCACCTTCATCGCGAACTCGTGCACCCTGTCGCCCGCCCACACGGGGTGTGTGTGCGCATCCACCAACCCTATAGCGCGACGAATGATTGGAATGAGATGAAAAAACAATGTGCATGAAATCAACGAAATAAAAATGACTTTGAATTAAATTTTAAGAGAATTCCAATGGGATCTCACCGGGCAGGACGCACATTCCTGAGGCATCGATGACCTTTTCGAAAGAGGCCTCCGGGTAGCTTGCGTCAATGGCGTCTGCGGGCCCCACAGCCTTTATCAGGCCGTCGCTGCAGGAGGAAATATATTTCATACACCAAAAAACAAACTAACAATACAACAAATGTACATTAAGTCAAGTTTGTGATCTGAAAAACATCAACCAAGTCATTTTAAAAAGAAATACAGTACATCTTTACTGTACTATGTGTTTTTTATTTCATTTTTAATACAAACATCCCCAAAATAAATGTAAAATATTAAAAATAATAATACATATATTATAAAATACATTTCAAAATGGTTGAAGTATGCGCACTTTACAAATCACATAATGGTTATTGGATAGAGGTACGAGGTGCACAGAGAAAAATGTTATTTTACCATAATATATAGTTTTGCAATGATATTTATTGAGTACGCAATAATTTTGCAAGTATTCAGAATGATATTTTCATGAAATGTATATTTTCTCTGAAAATAAGAGATTTGGAATTTGGGGCGGGACAAAGTTATATCGGAGATGATGATGCCATTTTAGTTCAAAGAAAAAAACCTGATCCCGCTCTTACTTACGAGAATATTTTGGAGATTTGCTGGAAAACAATGAAAAATAAGTTCTGAATCACTTATTATAACCTCAATGGGGAGCCCAATGGGGCTATTTTGGCTTTTTTGGAAAATTTTGAAAAGTATCTGTCTCCTTTATAGAAGAAAAAGCAAAAACACTCTCAATAATTTATTTCCCTTTTAATTATTATGTAATTAATTCAAAGTCAAAGTCAGCTTGATTGTCAATTTCTCCACATGTACAAGAAATTCAGAGGTATAAAGAAGACCTTTCTCCCAATCCCACTGTGACCTGAAATTAACAAAATAAGAATAATAGAGTGCAAATTAAGAAGTAAAGTGCACTATTACGTTGAACAGTAAACATTAAACTATAAAGTATAAAGTGCACTCACATACAAACTACTGTGAAGGTGAAAAGATAACAGGGGGTAATTCAGAGCAAGTACTACTCTTAAGAGCAAATAATACTTTTGAGAAAACACATTTTAATAGACTTGTAAATAATGGGATTTTTATTTTCATATCTTCATTGAAATTATGAGTAATTATATAGTGTATTTACGAATGGTCATTTTTTTCTCCGCAGTCCCAATATCAACCACAAGAGGGCGCTGTTTCTCCACGCTTCTCATGCAACCTCGGCCGGAAAAACACAACGACTTCTGCGCAGAGAATGGCAAAAGCTCACCTTCCCACCACGACGCTCCCGTTTTCGACGACACTCAAACGTCGCATGGCGTCCCCTGTCAGGTAGCTCTCCCCGCGGCTGCAGACCGCCACCACCTGCTGGGCGTTCTTCACCAGCAGTCTGTGCCGGGGAGGCATTTTGTGAGCTGCCATCATTGTGCGGCAGAGACACTGATTTTTTTTTTTGAGTGTTTTTTTAACACGAAGTTCGGGCAAATATTTGTCCAGGAGGGGTTGAAGTGCAAGGAGGGCGGAGACTGGGGGGCAAAAAATCTTTGAAACTGCCTGGACACAGGGATGCACCTCTGCAAATCACTCATTGACTATCAGTGTATTAACTGAGGGCTCAAATATCAAGGCGATCACTACAAATATAAATAATTGCATTAATTTTTTACATCTGATTGAATAATTAACTTCTTTCATGATCACCGGAAAAATAACTCAGTGTCAGCTGCATTTTTTTAAATCTATGTGTGTCGAGGTCAGTGATACTGGGACTCTCAATGTTTTAAAATCCCTGTAAAAAGCTTGCAAAAGAAATTCTTTCTTTTGTAAACACAGGAAGAATAACTCAATCTCAACTGGAAAGGTTTTTTTTTTTATTTATGTGTATTGAGGTCAGTGATCCTGGACTGGTAATTTAAAAAAAAAAAAAAAAGCAAAATGTTTCCAAAATGAATACTTTCTTTCTTGAACACAGGAAAAATAACCACATGTGAACTGGAAAGTAAAAAAATGAGTGAGTCGAGGTCAGTGTGTCTGGGATCCCTGATTTTTAAAAAGATCCTCAGCTTACAAAAGGAGGCCAAAATCAAAGTGAATTAAAAATGAACTGCTACCTAAAATAATCTTC
Source organism: Fistularia tabacaria (assembly GCA_901007705.1). NCBI lineage: Eukaryota > Metazoa > Chordata > Actinopteri > Syngnathiformes > Fistulariidae > Fistularia > Fistularia tabacaria. Next base: position 30,083 of record CAAKHD010005136.1, on the reverse strand, counting down.
ACGTCTGGCATAAGGCCGCCGTTGACAGATGGACCTCGGAGGAGGGTAAAAACACCCATTAATATTAAATGAATGTGCTTTATTTAGACTGGAGGGCTGTTATCAGGCCAAACTGCTCTGAAATGAGGTTTGGCATATAGAAGTAGAAGCTAAACTATTTTTTTTATCTATATTTTCCTCTCAGGCTTATTTAAAAAAAAAAAAAAAAGTTCAATCCAGTTTAAGAAAGGGAACAATAATCATTTTATTGTGTCTGTATTACAATGTCTCAACATAAAACTAGACTCATACACAGTAGTAAAAAAAAAAAAAAAAAAAGAAGCTAGGAAAAAAAATAACCACTGAAAACCCAGACGTCCGTTGGCTTCACACGGTGAAAAGACAAACACACAGTGACTCGGCCGCCGCTGATCACTCTCTCATTTCTCCGTCCTCCTCTTCTTCTTCCACGCCCCGGATGTACAGAACATTATTGCACCTGCAAAGGGGAGGTAGAAAAGCGAGGAGACAGTTTAATGGAGGAAGCTCTGGATTCACCCCCTCCCCGACAGGTCTGTCCGCGGTTGCTTTAATTATTATCTGAGGTAAAAACAACAGACACGCATTAGTTTCTGTCTCATTTATCACATCCTCTCCTCCACTTCTTTGATATCATAATAGTATCATCCAAAAATAACCTGAGTTCATTGATAAACAAAGGGAAAATAAGATGTCAATTTGTGAGAATAATCGTGATGGACTTTCAACCAATTATGAAGGGGTTTAGTTACTAGTGTAGTTACTGGTTGGACAAGGGGTGTAAAAATGCTGTGACTCAAAAATCTGTCAGTGAGGAGTTGAAGAGAAACAAAAACTTGACTTTAACTTTACCTAAATTACTTTACCTAAGTTACATTAAATTATCAATTTCAGATTTTTTTTTTTAAATGATCCTTAATCAAGGAAAAAAATGAATATGCTGCAAGAAATTGCCTGACAAAAAACAGAAAAAACGATTTTGAATGACTATCAAATTACTCGATAGTTGAATGCACATTAGCGATGAATTAGAGATAAAATGGGTGAAAAAAAGACAAACCCCAGAGCAAGAATGGTCTAAAAATAAAAAGCAGATACTCTCAGATAGTGCAGAGAATTAAATTGAGATCTGATCCCTGTTACCTGGGTGCTGAATCAAACACTCTTTTTTCCTTATTTCATGTTAAAGACTGTTGGACGCACCTGATAAGGACTTCACCGAGATGACCTGCCAAAGCTCCATCCACATACTCCTCCGTGTTTGCGAGCTGCCCGGAAAAAACAAAACATGGGTGATAGTAAGAAAAGACTCTAAGAGTCGCAGAGATTTCCCGAATATCAAAGTCTTCCTCAAGGAACTACAGCCAGAATCACCATTACTACCTGCATGTTCATGTAGCCGTCGACCGACACCAGGTAGCCCTTGTACTCCATCCCCCACTTCAGCTTCACCATCACTGGCTTCCCTGTCAGGCCGTTCAGGAAGGGCTTGGGGTTCAGCGGTAAACTCTGCCGACGAATGAATGTAAAGGTATTTTTAAACGGATTTTTAATATTAAAAAAAAAAAAAATGGTAGCAGGCCGCTGTCTCAAAGAAACAGAACAAGTTTTTAAAAAGTCATGAACCATTAATATAAACGGTATAAGAATTAAGCAAAAACATTTAAACCACATTATCTGTATCGTATGTAAATAACATCCAGCGTGTTAAAAAGGACTTCCATGCAAAAAGAGGTTGTACAGAACTACCACCTATGAAAAAATATATGGGGGGGGAAATGTATATGTTAGGCTACATGTGCGGTCATCACACCGTGTGGAAACGGTAAACATTCTGACTCTTGAAACGCCTATTTGGGATTAAACTGCTGGATTAAAATCCAGGTAACAGAGTTTAATCCAGAGCTTTTAAATTAGCCTTTGCGGGCAGAGATGTGCAAGTTGTTGCTAACCGATCAGGTCACGTCAACTGCCTCTTCACTCAGCATCCGGTGAAATATCATTATATTGAACAATTCAACGGCGACACAACAAAATTGGACTTTAATAAATCGGTAAATATTTCATTGTGGTAAATTAAAGCGTAAACCTGTCGGGCTCCTTGATCCAGCCCGTCATATTTATGAATGAAAAGCTAACATATGCTAAATGCTAACTCGCGAATAAATAGCTACGGTTGTCGCGCGTCCCGTCGACAAACGACTTAACGGGGGCGAAAAACAAATGAAGCAAAATAATTCTCACCATGGTTGTGCGTGGAAAGTTTAAAAGTAAACGTTTGATTGCTTATCGTCACTATATCGTTGTCCGGCAAACACGCTTTACCGCCAAACCGGAAGTGAAACGATCGTCTGACCTGTGATGAGGCATCATGTTTTCACGCACCGCCCCCTAGCGGCTCGGAGGTCACACTGCAACGCAACCGCCAAGTCTTAAGTTAAAACATTGTTCTTGTTCCTATTCTTCTATCTTTATATTTAAATTTTCCATCTTAGTAGACATTATTATCTATCGAGTTCTGAACCCCCACGATCATCTGAAACGATAGCATGTAATTTACACTCCTAGAAGGTCCCCTAAAATTTTCAAGGCCTGAGTTGTTTTCAGTTTGTCTTCATATGAGACACTATTATGACGCCAGAACACGATTTAATTTTTTTACGTCTTAGATTTTCTATACCTCTTTCTAGGTATTTTCCTCGTCATTCCTTCTTCTTCTTCTTCTTCTTTTCCTTTGGGCTTTTCCCTTTCAGGGGTCGCCACAGCGAATCAACCTTCTCCATCTAACCCTGTTCTCTGGATCCTCCTCTCTCACACCGACTAACTTCATATCTTCTCTCACTACGTCCATAAACCTTCTCTTCGGTCTTCCTCTAGACCTCCTGCCTGGCATCTCCAATTCCAGCTTCTGTCTACCGATATAGTCCCTATCCCTCCTCTGTCCATGACCCGACCATCTCAGTCTGGCTTCTCTGACCTTCTCTCCAAAACATCTAACATGTGCTGTCCCTCTGATGGACTCATTCCTGATCCTCTCCATCCTGGTCACTCCCAAAGAGAACCTCAACATCTTCATTTCTGCTACCTCCAGCTCTGCCTCCTGTCTTCTGTTCAGTGTCACTGTCTCCAAACCATACAGCATCTCTGGTCTCACCACTGTCTTGTAAACCTTTCCTTTCATTCTAGATGAAACTCTTCTATCACAAAGAACCCCTGAAACTTTTCTCCACCCATTCCAACCTGCTTGAACCCGTTTCTTAACTTCTTCTCCACACTCTCCGTTGCTCTGGACCGTTGACCCCAAGTACCTGAAATCCTCCACCTTCTTGATCTCCAATTTCTTTGTTATTTACAGGTTATAAATTTCTATCTCAATGTCCTTTGCCACCAGTTTTCTCAGAGGCTGTCAGGGGAGTAGGCAGTGAAGAAGGTGCACATTTCAATTCAATTTCAGGTGATGCCATGCTGGTTTGTAGCCTATTTCTGTGCTTACTTTTATAAGTGATGCAAATGATACATTATATGTAACATATTCATAGGCTTCCCTCCCAACCAACACCGCCTTTTTATTCGCAATCCCTGCCTACTATAGTTGAACTGTTTGCACTCTTCAACAAGTCATTAATAACACCCCGAATCATGAAAGCAATGTCGAAAACATAGAGGGGGCAGGCGGAATATGAAAAATGGTAACATTAAACATTGTCACTTATCGCCAAACTGAATCTTTCCGCAAACCGAAGAAAACCACAACGAGTCTTTCATCGCAAGACCTTTATGATCGTCCTTATACGCCTTCATGGCAAGTATTATGACAAAGGTAGTAAAGAAAAAAAAGCAGCTACACAGTGTCACAATTGTTACAAATTGTTAGCCACACCCGTTTGCTTTTTATTTGAACTGTACCACTATAAAATACTTCACTTCGGTGTGAACCTTGACAAGGAATAGTTGACCTGTTTTCAGGAGCAAACAGTGAAATGATTGTCATATCTGGGTCGTTCCAGCACTCTGTCCGGGCAGCTCTTTCTCTGCAGGCGCGAGGCGCTCTTGAAGATTTCCCTCGTTTTTTATGTGCCGGAGCGTTCGACTGTTAATAAGAACCCTGGCAAGTTCTGACCTGATATTTTGATTCTGTCAGAAAATTCCTCCGAAATTGCACTGGAGGTTTCTGTGCGTGTTTGAAATACTCGCGTTCTTACATCATTTGACCTTTTTTTTTTAAACTCCTTTTGAGTTTGCCTTCAGTGTAATGAACCAATCTGTCAGTCAGTCAGCATGTCAGTTATGGCCTGATGATGAGTGTGTGTGTTTGGGGGAGTTAATTATTAACTCATACACATTGCACAACCTTCCTCCCCGGCCTTTTTTTTTTTCTTCTTTTTTTCCTTTTTTCATGCCAGTATCATCATTGAAGTTTTGCTGAGGACGCCGATCATTCCAGTCTGATGCCAAAGGGGCCCCTTTGATGTCTGCGAGGGCCACCCGTCAGACACCACTTCGCCCTGGAAGGGCGGTGGGTGCAAAACAAAGCCTGCCGGTTACAGGAGTGCAGTCTGATCATTTCAAGCAGGAGACATGAGGGCAGATTCAGAGATTTTTTACCATTTTTAATGAAAACAACACCATGGTCGCAATTGTGGAAGTTGTTTTTTTTTTTTTTTTTTCAAATGAATTCCCTGCTTTGGTCTAAGTTTGACTCCATCAGAAATACTTTCATCTGTAGCTCTATATTGGATTGCATAAAGGTCAACATAGTCCATATATCAATGATATGATCAATAATTTATGTAGAACTGACGTGATAGATGTACTAGCAGGTGTCTTTCCATTCTGTTATCTTTTCACGGTAACTGGACTTGAATTTTTTTTTCCTGGAAGACGTTCACTTCTCAACCGAGAGGCTTTTTCAGTTGGACGTCTTTCGTCCAACAACTGAAAAAGCCTCTCAGATGAGAGGTGAATTGACAAGAATTAACCACGACTTGGATGACTGACAACCTCCATCGGCATTCCGTTGTCACAATTTAAGTTCCCCCGGGGTCAGCATTTAAAAAGCTGGAGAAGATGATGGCTATTAAAAAAAAAAAAAAAAAAGCACAATGGTGTGACTCACATTTTTCAGGAAAACATTCACCAGAGTCATGTTTCAGTTGATCGCTGCGAGTTGAGTTGAGTGTGCGATGGTTTTAAGGAGAGATTTGTCATCACGTGCGACAGACGGTCGCTGAGTCGAATCAAATCCGAACTTTTATTCTGGTGGGCTCGCTCATTTCACTTCATTTTAGTTACTGACCAGATGTTTGTGGATTCAGCTGGAATTGTGACATTGCCCCTGGGGGTGAAGTTAGGACTGGCTCCAATGGAACCCACAGCCAAGGATATGTGGGGGTAGGTGAAGATTCCATAGCTTTTTTTCATGCTCTTCTTCGGACATTGATGATTTTGAGGATCCTGACTCATGGTTTTAACCCCTTTACCTGAGTCTAACCCTAACCTTAATCTTAACCCTAACCTGAAATGTAATCTTAACCATAACCCTAACCTTGACCAAAGCCGTAATCCCAAGGGCCTAACCGTTATAGTAACTCCTAACGTTTTTTTTCAGATATCGAGGATTTTAAGGATCCTGACTTTGACATTTATGATTATAACCCTTTTGCCCAACCCAAACCCCAAACTTAACCTCTAATCCCTAACGGTAACCCTAACCCTAACCTTGAGTGCAATCCTAACTCTAGCTGAAACTCTTAGCCGAACCCTGCCCCTAACCATACCCCAACTAACCCTAACCCTAACTCTAATTCTAACCCCACTCCTAAGCTTACCCCTAACTCTAACTCTAACTCTAACTCTAACTCTAACTCTTACTCTTACTCTTACTCTTACTCTTACTCTTACTCTTACTCTAACTGTAACCCTACCCCTAACTCTAACTAACTAACTCTAACTCTAACTCTAACTCTAACTCTAACTCTAACTCTAACTCTAACTCTAACTCTAACTCTAACTCTAACTCTAACTCTAACTCTAACTCTAACTCTAACTCTAAGCCTAACCATAACCCTAACTCTAACTCTTACTCTAACTCTTACTCTAACTCTAAGTCTACTCCTTACCCTAACCCCAACTTTAACTCTAACCCTTACTCTAACACTAACCCTAAACCTAACCCTCTATATCAAGGATTTTGAGGACAGTCACTTTGATGATAATGCTTATGACCCCTTAAGCTAATCCTAATCTAACCTCTGAGCCATTACCCTAACTCCAACCCGTGACCCCTACCATTACATGTCTTCAGATATCAAGTATTTTGACGATCGTCACTTTGACAATCCGTGGCCATGACCCCATCAACCCTGACCCTCAGCGATTTCCAGACTACAGTGATTGTGCACCTACTCAAATGCAGTATCTCTTTCCACTGCTGACCAATGGATATGCGGATAGATATAGATTATTTTTAAAGCCAAACTGCTAAAAGGAACAAAAGTGTTTATGGTCTGCAGGCTTCCATCAGAGTGAAAACCTCCTGCTTGTCGATCTCGAAGGTTTTTGTCTTGAATGAGAGCGGGGTGTCTGTGAGTTCAGACAGTTGTTCTACAAGATCAGAGCACCTCAGAGGAACACCAACACACCTGCCGGGACACAGGAGCATCACCTTTGGCGTCTGGCAGCCTCCCGATGGCCCTCGTGCCAAGTCAGCTGAGAGTTTGTTTTATCCGAGGAGGTTGCGGCCTGATGGTTGGCAGAGCCCTTCCAACAAACCCTATCATGATTGATGCCCGTATAAACAGTCGTACTGCGGAGTGGCTCTTGCGAGTAAAGTGCGCAAATCTGAGGGCATCGACACAATCCCCGCTACTTTCCCATGAAACTGTATATTATACTCATCTACTGACTGTCATATTTGAATCACGATCGTTTTGCCTTGATTTAAAAGTGATGCTTTTCTGTCTATGATATGCACATGTTCCTTCTTGCTATTCCCCAATTTGCATTGGAAAACAAAGGGAAAGAAATTGAATTAGAATTAGAAAGTGCCTGAGACGTGTTTAAACCATGGATAACTTCAGGTTAAAATCAATTAGCCTGATCAGTGAACACAGACACAAATAAATGAGACATGAGAAAATTGTCATCTTAACCAAAGGGTTCAAGATCAGGAAATACATGCATCGATATTGAAAATAATACAAAAGTATTTGCAATTATTTATATACAGGTGAATATATAGTTCTGGGTTATTGCACTATATTAGCATTGGATACGGGTAGGATTTTATGTATGTATGTATGTATACTTACAAATATATATATTTATCTATACATATACTGTACATACAAGTTCGCCGAAAAGTTTTAATAGTAGTAGGGCAGTAGAAACCCATTAAGGGCTCTGTTTACTTCTGGTGCTGATGGACGGGCCTCCCTTTTCACCTCAAGTCGATGACATTGTAAAACAAAACAAAAAAAAAAAGGAATTACTGCGACCGGGTTCATTCAAAAGAAGAGGTTCAGCCAAGGAAGACAAGGGGGTCGGGGGGGCGTCCGAGCGAGGCAGGTGAGGTGGTTTGATTTGGTCTGCACGCGAGGCCCAATGCACAGAAAGCAGGTCATGGTCCGATTACACGGCAGACGGAGAGAAGCCAAAGCCATGCTGTGTTCACTGGAGCCTGACCCGAAACGGGCCGGCGCTGGAAGAACACAGTTCCGAGATCAAGCTCCTCACTTTGGTGATTTTCTTTCCTCTTTTTTTTTTTTTTTTTCATCTCGGTACCGTGTCTGAGCACTGGGGGGCACGATGTGGCCGGGCTCCCTGCAGGCACCGCACCACCCCCAGCGGCAGACCTCGTTGTCAAATGATGTCAAGTCGGATTTTATTCACATAGCGCCAAGTCACAACAGTGTTTGTATAATAACACTTTACATTTAAAGCAGGTCTGGATCACACTCTTCAAAGTGATTTATGGAAGCTCAATATTCTGTCATGAGCTGGCGCTTGGCAGTGGCAAGGAAAATCCCTGGATCCAAGCTCAATGCAGGCGGCCTTCTGCCTCAACCGGTTGGGGTAGAAAGCTGAAGACAGGGCTGGGTGGGACAGGCACAAATGATCTCATGCTAATAACAACAGCAGTGCTAACAGCTACAAGGTTTCGGTGACATGATGCAATAATGGATCCAATATTTATGAAAGAAACAGTGAATTTGGGAGGACATGAGCTTACTCAGTAGCTCCTTCCTTTATCTTCCCCGAGGGTCCGCATGAGAAACTTGGACTGAGGTGATTAGCCACACCAATGAGCTGCAATCTACTCAGAATTATCTGATTTCGATTGGCTGCCTCTATCCATAGAGAGAGGAGAATTGTCATGTCCGTCGATAGAGGCGGTTTGATCCCCGGCTCCTCTTGTTGGCATTTCGAATCATTCTTGGGCAACACACTGAACCCCAAGCTGCTCCCCGATAGGCAGCTATCGCTGTGTGAGTGTATTTGTGTGTGTGTGTGTGTGTGTGTGTGTGTGTGTGTGTGTTTGTGCGTGTGCGTGTGTGTGTATGTGTGTGTGAAGGCTATCCCAGTGTAAAGCTGAGAAGCTGAGATCTTCAAGCTGAGAAGCTACAAGCTGAGATCATTTCATCAACAAAGCTCACCTAGCTAGTCTGGTTAGCATAGCTTCAGATATCCGTGCCCACTCTGCGTCGGTCGGTTTGGTCTCACAGTCCAGATTCAAATTGTAAGTCTTTGAACGCAACCTTGGACTTTGTTAAAAGTATCACATTCCCTGTCGGTTTTTCCGCCGTCGAACGTTAGGTGCCATTTATTTTTGGGGGGCTAACCGCGAGCTAACGTTCCAGGTAAATGGAGACCGCGTGAAATGGTGAATGCACATAAATACAAGAAATATAAGAAGACGGTTTCAAAATAAAAAACAAAGTTGTGTCGCACCAGTTATTTTTTTTAATATTTATCTTTAATTTGTAATATTGCCTTGGCGTCAGGCAGGTTGGTCTGTTCCAAGGCATTGAAAAGTGTGTTTTCATCTCAACCCGGTACTTTGGGGAAATTACTGCCTGGCCTGGAGGCTCAGACTGAAGCTGGAGTCAAACTCCTTGATTTTAACAACCTATTTGTTGATTTTCGGGGTTCGTTCACCGCCACTGATGTCAACAAAGTGCGTCAGCGTCTGTTCCGGCGTCACCGCGCGTCTCCGCAGCCAGAGAGTCAGTGATGAGGACAGAATGGCCCTCGCATCTGCTTCTAATCCCAGCCCTCTGTTTGTCACGGTACACGAAGGAGATCCCCGCGGAATCAAGACGTGCGGAAATACAAACAAACGCTGCGTCGTGTCTTTGCCGTGGGGTTGGTCTGACTTTTACACGTGCAATCGAATAATTAAAAACTAGAATTCTAGACATTTTGTACAAATCATTTTTTGACTTTCCACTTCAAACAAAGTTAAATGCTGATTTTCTTGCTGACAACTATATTTTAAAGAAATTGGATTTCTTTCGTTTTATTTTTTGTTTGTAGATTTCTACATTCGCTGTTTCTTTGCATTACTTCTATTATTATAATTGTTATTATCAGAATTATTATTGCTGTCGGTATTATCATAATAATCAAAATTAGAATCAGATTGCCTGATTGATCGTACAGCTGGAAATTATTATTTCATTTTATTTTAATAAATACTATTATTATCATCATCATCATCATCATCATTGCAGCTGTTTTGTTTTGCTGTTGTCGTCATAATCATTATTGTAATTTCTGGCTACTATTGTTGTTGTTGTTGTTGTTGTTGTTGATATTGTTTTTCAGAATATGATTTAGAATACTTTATTTATTTACTTGGAGAAAAGTTTGAGTATTAATATCATTGGTAGCAGAAGCAGGAGTGGAAAAAGTTGTAAGTAGTTCTATCGATCTATGGAGTATGAATTGGCGAAATGAGATTTCATGCTATTTTAATCTTTTTTATTCCTTTTTTTTTTTTTTTTATGCTTTTCTTCCAGGACTCAGCATGTCTGTCGGGGGTGGGGGCCCTCGGGGGCCCCCTTGTGTGCGGCGCAGGTTCGTCACCCCCCGCCTTTTTTTTTCCGTGCAGAAAATGGAATGTTCCTTTTAGTGGTAGGAAACGACAGTGGCGTGGGGGGGGGGGGGGGGGGGGGGGGGGGTTGGGGGTGGGGGGGGGGGGGGGGGGGGGGGGGGGGGGGGGGGGGGGGGGGGGGGGGGTGGGGGGGAGGGTGGCGATAGCTTTTGAAATAGTGGCTGGATTTCAGTTATTTTGACATATATTG
>CAAKHD010005135.1:26174-44546 GCA_901007705.1 Fistularia tabacaria | reverse complement strand
AAAAAAAAATATATAAAAACAACATAAGACACAAAAAAGACAATATGACTTTATAGTGTTTAATCTGTGTGTGTGTGTGTGTGTGTGTGTGTGTGTGTGTGTGTGTGTGTGTGTGTGTGTGTGTGTGTGTGTGTGTGTGTGTGTGCTGGCACGCAGCTCGGGCATCCAGCCTCCTTTGGCTCTTTCATACCTGCTTGACGGCGAGTGTGTGAACTGCCATCCCGGACGTTCACACGCGTTCATGAGGTGAAAAGCCAGTCGGTAGCGCTTCTTGCTAAGTAGCATTTGCCTTCCACGTTTCCTCTCCAGTGTTGTTTTGGACTTCCCGTGTTAGCATATGGTTTAGCCCTGAGCTTTGTAAACTCTTGTTTCAGGCACTTCTGGTGTGAGCATACAGTTTAGCCCTTAGCTATAAAAAATCTTGTTTTAGCAACCTCTGGTGTTACCATAAAGTTTAGCCCTTAGCTTTGTAAACTCTTGTTTCAGTCACTTCTGGTGTTAGCATACAGCTTAGCCATTCGCTTTGTAAACTCTTGCCTCAGACACTTCTGGTGTTAGCATGCAGTTTAGCCCTTAGCTATAAAAAAATCTTGTTTTAGCAACCTCTGGTGTTCGCATAAAGGTTAGCCCTTAGCTTTGTAAACTCTTGTTTCAGTCACTTCTGGTGTTAGCATACAGCTTAGCCATTCGCTTTGTAAACTCTTGCCTCAGACACTTCTGGTGTTAGCATGCAGTTTAGCCCTTAGCTATAAAAAAATCTTGTTTTAGCAACCTCTGGTGTTCGCACAAAGGTTAGCTTTGTAAACTCTTGTTTCAGTCACTTCTGGTGTTAGCATACAGCTTAGCCATTAGCTTTGTAAACTCTTGCTTCAGACACTTCTGGTGGTAGCATACAGTTTAGCAATTAGCTATAAAAAATCTTGTTTTAGCAACCTCTGGTGTTCGCATAAAGTTTAGCCCTTAGCTTTGTAAACTCTTGTGTCAGTCACCTCTGCTGTTAATATACAGTTTAGCCATTAGCTTAGTAACGCTTGTTTCAGGCACCTCTGGTGTTAGCTTACAGCCTTTAGATGCATAAACGTTTGTTTCAGACACCTCCAGTGTTTGTATATAGTTTAGCACTGAGCTACTCAAATGCTTGTTTCAGACACTTTCAAAGTTAGCATACACTTTAGCCCTTAGCTACCAAAGCTCTTGTTGCAGATACTTCCAGTGTTAGAATACAGTTTAGCCCTTAAATTCATAAACTCTTGTTTCAGACGCTTTTGGAGTTAGAATACACTTTAGCCCTGAGCAAATTAAACTGTTGCTTCAGACACTTCCGGTGTTAGCATAAGGTTTCAGCTTGAGCTACCTGAACGCTTATGAAAAAAATATCAGGCACTAGAATTTTATATTAAAATCAGAATGTTTGACGGTTCAACTTAAAAAACTGCTAATGACAATAAGCTTCTAACTGCTAAGTTATGCTAAGTCATTAAATGCTAAAGTAACCACAAACCTGGTAAGAACTGACATGAAGATACACCTCCACCTCTCCCAGCAGGCGGGAAGGTCAGGCTAACCACGACCTGCACCTCGCTAACTAGCCTCATCGTAGCATGTCGCTACATAACCCGTTCCCACCAGACTCAGTCATCAGTCATCACCTCCTGCCAGAACAATGGTAGAGGATTTTAACCTGGGGTGGGTTTCCCTAATCTCACACACACACACACACACACACACACACACACACACACACACACACAAACTCGTAATGATACCTCGCCGATCCATGTGTGTATTTTGACCAAAACTTGCATCCTCAGCAAAGCTGAGATTGCAAAACAAAAAAAGATCCCGTGACGTTATCAAGAGACATCCGAATCGATTCGCGCCCGTTGCCCTGGTAACACCTTACGACACGTCTTTAACACCCCATAAACCACGCCGGGCCCTGTCTGCGCCCCCCCCTCCTCTTTTTTTTTTCCATGGGACGAACTCCCCTTTCTAGGAAAATCGGAAGGAAGAGGGAGAAGAGGAGGCATCGGGGTTGCGGTTACGTAATCCCCCCCCCCCGCCTTGCTCCCCGTCTCTCGCCGCGGAGTCCGGAAAAAACCCAGATGGCGTCCCGGGCCGGGCGGTGCAAACACGCTACGGCTTCTTCTAGAACAAAGAAAGCATGTCTCCATTGTTAAATATTAAGGCGGTGTTTAGTTCCGACGGCGAAACACGGCAGTGTACAAACGAGGACACGCATGATTTTTTTTTCTTCTGTGGAACTTGAAGAACTCGACGTGGTGTTTGTGTGCTTACTCCTCTTCTTGTTTATTCCTAGAAAAGCAACGAGAGGAATCGTCTCATTGTTTGCTTCTTTTGGATCATCTTGGATTTTTCGGCCAGCGTCTGCGGAACCAGATCGAGGCCGTGGTTGTAAAAATACAGCGGCCTTTTTTAGGACGGAATTGTTAGAACTGTCCAGGAACTACCCTTCCCCTGAGCGGTACCTGCTAGCTTTGCGTTCCCTCGAGATTGCAGTCACTCAAAAACGAACCGCCGAAGACAAAGAAGAAGACGACATGAACAACTTGGAGGTGGAAGCTGCCCCAGCTTTCCGTGAATGGCAGGGTGGAAGTTTGTATCTTCTCCCTGCACTGCTTTGCTGTGTGAAGAACCCCGTCAGCCGTTAGCAAACTTTGCACTTATTCGGGGCCGAAAAGTGATGTTCTTCTGTGAAACTTGACTTCCAACGGGCAGCTACGAGTTCCCATGGAACCATAAAAAGACCCCAGCCTCCGAGAAGAAGCTAAGATGGTTTGAGGAGTTGAGGTCCACGGTGCCTGGCTCCTGTGCTGTCCAGATCCACCAAGCAACGGACTACTTCCTGAAAAGGTTCTAGGAACTGCAGAAAGTTCCCTCTGCCATTTCGCTCTTTGGGATCTCGCTGATTCACCTAGGAGATGGACAACTTCACAACAAATTAAAAATTGCCAATTCAAGGTCTTTCCCGGACAGTTTGAGCACCTTGTTTGGGGTTCGCATCGAGTGAACCCCATTTTCTGAGCAAACGGGGGGGGGCACTGCTCCACTTCAGAAGGATCACCGACATCGAAGAAGAACCCCGAGATTGGTCCCTGGTTCCTATGCTGTCAGAGATGCACCAAGAAACGGACCAGTTCCTGTAAAGGTTCTAGGAACCGCAAAAAGTTCCTATAGCACAAAAGGGGTCTTTCACATCCATCTGGAAATTATTACTTCCTTATCACTTCTGTTGTAGTTCACCTTACATTTGGCAATCAAGCCTTTCTCTATTTTTCCTTCTAGCTTAGTTAGGTGATGAGCTGCCAGGTTTCCCGTCACTGACTAACGACTGGAGCTCGAAAAGCCGGCGCTCGGGAGGTTAATCATACGGTTGGACCCGCGCCCTGTTCGGCCCTGCGGCCCCGCGGCCCAGAACGGGTCGCTGTTTCAGTGGATCGTAAATATATATTTTACGCTCATGCAGCGACAAACAGCGGAGGCGGAGCTTAGAATGGGAAATGAGGACAGCGTGGGTTTTGTGGAGTATGTCTTAAACCCCCTGCCGCCTCCAAACTAATTCAGAATTTAATCCTACACCTAAAGAAGCCCTTTGAAGATGGAGAGGGGGTCCAAGCAGGAGGTGCGCGTGCAAAAAAGAGTCTCTTTTTATTTTTATATATTATATTATTATAATTATTATATAGCTCTTTACTTGTATGCTTTGGCAGTCTTTTCTGTCCATGGAGTATATGCAGTGTATATATGCCCTGTCGATCACAGGGCAACATATGAGGACATACCGTCCAGCCGCACACTCGCTCATTCACAGTTGTTTTCTAGACTTACAACAATTTTCCCTCTCCTTCATTCCCATCATTCTTTCACCTCATGAAGAGACATACAACTACCGCCCCCTCTCATGTACACTTCTTGGCAATATAGGGTCTGTATCTAAATCTATATCTTCTTCTTTTCCTCTTGGCAGCTTCCCTCAGGGGTCACCACAGCCAATCATCTGCCTCCATCTGACCCTCTCCTCTGCATCTTCTTCTCCCCCACCATCCCTTAACCTCCTTTCAGGTCTTCTTCAAGACCTCCTCCAACCTCAGCATCCTTCATCCTTGTTTTTGGACTGTAGGAGGAGCCCGGAGGAGACATGGCGAGAATATGGTGACTCCACACAGCCGGAATCAGGTTTTGAACGAGACACCTCCCGAAAGTTGGAGGAGTAGGATGGTGTCGTTTGTGATTTCAGACTTGTGGCGCGACAGTTTACCCGGTGCATGCTGGGAGTCGGTGACGGAGCGCCACCAAGACGCCGGTGCCAGCCCGGGAAGCTAATGGCTTCAAACGTGGAGTCGCTAACGAGGAGCTCCTGAGCTTTCCCGTTGGCTCCCTGCGGGTCGGGAGATGTCGAAGCCTGCGGGGCCGGATTATAGCGGTACGGTCTGTTTTGGGAGGTTTTCACTTTTATCACTTTGGCTGGTATTCAGGAAGAGAGAAACTGATTTATCAACTACTGAGGCAGATGCAATACTTCTGTGTGCGTTGCCATTAAACGAATGGTTATTCAGCTCTCGAGCGTCTGTTTCGCGTTAGCGCCGTGCCAGATTCCGCGTTGGCCCCGTTAGCGTCGTCGGATTAGCAATCAATCTTGAGAAAGACGGAACAAATCTTGCGCCCCCGGAGAAGATTCTCACGCCGCCGAGAAGCTACTGCCCACGTCGAGTCCACGGCTCAGCCCCTGCGAGCTGCCCCGCCCCGCCCCCGCCCCGAACATCTGCTGAAGTTCCTTCGAAGCAAAGCAGCACAGCTCATTGATCCAGGCGCTATTTCTCACCCTCCCTTCCCGCTCCTGGATTAGCGCAACATTCTTCTGGCCGGGTGCCGTCCTTCTTCTTCATCGCGTTCAGCAGCCCATCTGGTGGTACTTTCTGCCGTCAATCCCCTCTCTCTGGGTGCCCTCCCCCCCAAGGTGCTCGTTGACAAGCCCAGGAGGTGCTCCTGGTCAGATCCCTTATTGCTGTCAGAAAGACCTACATCTCACCGTCTCTCTCACCTCTTTAAGGTCACATCTGGACCTTCCTCCACCTCCTCTTTGGAGCCCCGGCATGTGGAAATACTTTAAACATCTGCCGGTCGTTCCTGGTCCTAGCTAATGAAGATGATGATACACGGTGGCTTTGGCGAAACATACAACTGCGAAGTGCTTTGATGACAACATCTGCTAAGTGATGTAATATTGTAATTACTTTTATATTTTTGATCTATCTCGCCTCTCAAGTCGTGAAAAGTAGGATCGTGATTGGAGCTCGTGGAGTTGACCCCGCTTTTCCGAATAAAGCGTTCACCTACGTCTTACGCCTTGTGAACTTTAGGCTCGAGGTCCTGTTGAGTCCAGACACTGAACAGTTAAAACAGCATTCTGCCACCGTCGCCGTGAAACGAAGCGACGGTAGAAATATTTCGGGTTTCAAATTCTTGGTTAAAAATAAAGCGACTCAAAGCGGCAAACGCGCGACTCATAACTCCAAATAGGACTTCGGCTGCGAGCCGGCCGCAAAGGTCGGCGTCGGGTTTTGGTGGCTCCGCCTCACCGCCCCAACTGTCCAAAACTAACTTTGTTGCTATACTTAGGCTCCGTCACATTCTTCTCGCAAACAGGCGTTCCAAAACCGACACCGGAGGGGGGGGTTCCTGCAGCGTCACGGCTTGACGCAAGAATCGAGCAGCAGCAGCAGCACCGACAGGAAACGGGGAGCAGGAGAGCATACAAGTCCGTCTTTGAGCAATACGACGACTTTGGTTCCTGGGCTTGTACTTAACAAGTATGAAGACAACTCGCGTATTTCTCACTAACATACCGTCGCAACCCCAGCACACACACACTCTCTCGCTCTCACCATGAAGGGGTGCTGTCACTGCAGCGCTGGACCACATCTGGATCCCATTGGCCTCAGGAAGGACTGAACACACAGGCCCAATAAAAGCCTCCTTCCACTGTCAACAGGAACCTCCACCGCTCCCGGAGACGGGACGGAGACACAGGCGCATGGGGGGGGGGGGATTAGGAGAAGGGAGGAAGGGAGGACAAGCATAGATCAATTAAAAGAAGAGAGGAAGGGGTGGCAGGGGGTGGGGGGATGAGAGTGGGTATCAACCTCCACCTTCACCTCCCGAGTCTGAACGCCGAGCGAAGTTAACCAGCTGCTGGCAGACAATTCTCGTACAGTTTCCAGACACAACTGTTATCCATCTAACTTTTTTTTTTTTTTTAAAGGAACTAATAAGCACATTTCCCGGAATGGAAATTTGTTTTTTACCATTTTTTTTTTTTTTGATACGAGAAGTTGCCAAAACGAGATTCTTCTGTGATCCATGTTTTGACTGTTTCGCTGAAGTGGGAGGAGGGATTCATCATCATCATCATCATCATCATTATCATTGGCGTCTGACGAAAATAAGAAAATACAATAAAATAGGTCACCAAGATGAACTTGAGGTGCAGCTCAAGAAGCCCACAAACTACCACTTTCCCTTTCACCTGCGCTCACCGGCAAGCTTGACCTTTGACCTCCCTGAACATCGGCGCTCCCCCCAAAAAAAGCCGCTGGGGGATTTTTAGGATTAAGACACTCGCAAGACCAGCGAGAAGAACAGTGAGACAGGAGCCAGACCTGACCTTGATTTGGAGGTCACGTAACAAATATCTCCGAGAAGGGTGTGGGAAGCTCATACTGCTACTTCTCAACTCTTAGCAGGGAGTAGCATATACACATGTAGTGCGAGATAAGTTCCTTTGCGGTTCTCAAAGTTCTCAAATCCTCCGTCTCCGAGATGTAGCCCTAAGTTGACGGAGAAGGTTTGCACAGAGCTGTCCTTTGAGGTCTTTGTACCTGGTACTACGGCGGGTGTGTCTGTTTGCATCCTCAGTACGTGTCCAAACATGGACCATCTGGAATCAGCCTCTTTCACGGACGGCTGGAGGGGAATTGCACATCCAAAGTAGACTATTGTTTGTCTTGTTTGCTGTGGTGACGGACAGGCTGACAGATGAGGTTAGACAGGTATCCCCGTGGACAATGATTGTTTGCAGATGGCACTGTGAGCTGTAGTGAAGCAGGGAGCAGGTGGAGGAACATCTAGGGAGGTGGAGGTATGCTCCTGGAAAGGAGGGGAGTGAAGGTTAGCCGCAGCAAGATGGTGTATTAACAAGAGGAACCCGAGAGGAATGGTGAGGCTACAGGAAGTGGCGATGAAAAAGATGGAGGAGTTTAAGTACTTGGGGTCAACCGTCCAGAGCAATGGTGAAGCGGTGAAGAAACGAGTCCTGGCAGGTTGGAACTAGAAGCAGCTAGGATGAAGGGAAAGGCGTAGAAGACAGAGGTCGGACAATCAGTGGTGTCTATTTTTTGGTACACTGGGGAGGAGGAGCTGGAGGCAGCAGAGATGAAGATGTAGAGGTCTCTTTGGGAGGGAGGAGAATGGAGGGGATAAGGAACGAGACCATGGAGACAAAGATAGACTGAGATAGTTTGGACACAGACAGAGAAGCGATGATGAGGACCTTCGAGAAATATGCTGAGGTTGACCAGATGTTTATGGATGGAGAGAAAGAGGACATGAAGTTAGTCGGTCTTAAAGAAGAGGATGCAGAGGAGAGGGTTAGACGGAGGGAGATGATTGGCGTTGGCGATCCCTGAAGGGAGCAGCCAAGAGAGAAAGAAAAAGACGTAGCCTTTTTGGCCACTGCAGCAGGTTCACTGGTGACCCCGCATTGCCCAGAAGTGTGAATGAGAGGGTGGATGGTTGGATGTCTCTACATGCAACCCCATGATCGGTCCAGGGTGAACCCCGCCTCTCGCCCAATGACAGCTGGGATAGGCTCCGCCCCCAACCCCCCTGAGTGCAGGACAAGCGCTATAGATAATGAATAACCGAATAAATGGCTTGTCTTGCCTGTCATGAGATGTTTAGGGTTTTGAAATAACAAACCGGAACGAACAGCGGGAATCAATAAAAACTAGTAAGCAAACAAATCAGACGCATCAGGGAAATTAGTATCCGACCCTCAGCTGGCAGCCACTGTCCGTTCCCACCCCGTTGTTGTACACAAGTATTGCATATGTCAGGCTGGCCAAACCGCACGCAGCCTCGCTCCGTGTTCCCTGCCTCGGCGCTTCTCCTGCCAGGGCAGCTGGCAAACTCAGACTTCGCGGCCTGTTTATTCGGTGTGTTTCAGTTTAAAACCCCCTTCTCGAGGCTTTCCAATAGAAATAAAATAAAATAAAACAAAAAAAAAAAAACAGCCTGCTTAGACAAACACACAACTTTCAACAAACACCGGGACGCCGAATCGAACCCAAACACCCACCGCCAACACCACAGCGCAGCCTCGACATAGTTGGCAAATCCCGACAGTTTCTGGGAGTGTTTTCGGAGCTGGCGTCGGGCCCCCGTGAGCGCCGCGCCGCGCCGCACCACGTGACTGACAGACAATATAAGTCAGCGTGCGAGGCGGTGTGGGAAAATCCCACGGTTGAGTGTGTCGTAGGGCTAATCCCCCCCGGAGAGCCCGGACTCCATACGTGTGCGTGGATACGTGAGGAGATGATTAATTTAAGGATTTGTACGTATGCGTGGGGGAGACGGTGTGTACGGTAGCGCGTTAGCTCGTGCAGAGTACTTCACGCTTGACTTGGAAAGCATACTGAGGGTATCCTTCTTAATGACATCACTTTATTACGATTCCTCGTATAGAACGTCGCTTCACCACTAAATGATGGGTAGCTCTTGCGGGCGACGGCAGCGCAGGCTTGAATTTCCAATGCTGAAATAGTTTTTCAGTGCTGTGTGTCGTGTTCGAGGGGCCGAACATTCATCCGCCCGAGGACTGAACCATCTGTCCGTCCTCTGCGTTCACTTCCTGCCTGGGACACGTAGCCAAACGGAGCAGGCGTCAGGATAACCGGGGGAAGAATTCTCATTCCGCAAACCGCCTTGGTCATATTTGTCATTGTCCGAAACGGAACTCGAAAGGGAACTCTGAACTCTGCACTGCCCTCTCGTGGCTGAATTGCCCGACGACCATAGGAACAAAAAAAACCCCGACAGGAAGTGCGTTGACGGTGATGTTTGAAACGGACGCACCTGTTTGCGAAGGTAAGGTGAGCATGAATGAGCCTTAAAGAAGATCAGCAGAAACCATACCGACACTTCCTCGCATCTCGTCCACCTTCTTCTCCAGTTCCAAGCTCACCTCAGCACCTGGGACCTTTATTTTGTCAGAGATTCACTGGTGAACTGTTTAGCTCTGGAGCTGAGAGGCTCTGAAAGAGGAGTGTCCAGGACTCGACTATTTCTTCTTCTTCTTCTTCTTTCCCTGTTTCCCACCACAGCCAATCATCTGCCTCCAGCCTCTGCGTCCTTTCACACCAACTGTCCTTCCTCCCGGCCTCCTGCCTGGCAACTCCAACCTGAGCTTCCTTCCACCCGGATCTTCACTATCCCGTATCTCCTTCCTGATGCGATCCATCCTCCTCACTTCCAAAGAGAACCTCGACGTCTTCATCTCTGCTGCCTCCGGGACTGGAGTGTTGATTTTTTTTTTTTAGGATTTCCGGTGATTCGAGGAACCTTTGAGTCCCAAATCAAGGCAGAACTTGAGTCCGAGCAGAGTCTCTAATTGTTGTTGTTGCAAACACACAAGGGACATACAAGTATCTTGCTATCCCGACCTCACTCATTCACACATGCCATGTCCTCATCCTGGTTTGCTATTTTAATTCGTGTTGTTGTCATTCTGTTGTCTACTTTTATCCCTGTTGTTGTCACTGTCATTTAATTATATCCATGTTGTTGTCATTCCATCCTCATCCTACTTATTTATTTTATTATTATTATTATTATTATTATTATTATTATTATTATTATTATTATTATTATTATTATTTTCCTTGTTGTTGCCATTATGTCATCAATTTTTTTTGTTTCTTTTTGTTTTTCTCCTTATTGTTGTCGTCATTCTGTTGTCTACTTTCATACCTATTTTATTTTATTTATTACTATTATTATTGTTATTGTCTTCTTTTATGCGTTTTTTTTATCACTCAATCACTTATTTTTATCCTTGTTTTCATTCCATACTCATCCTGCTTATTTATTTTATTTTTTTTTATTTTATTATTTTTTATTTTATCTTATCATTATTTATTACTATTTATTATCTTTTTTGTCCTTGTTGCTGTCATTCTGTTATCTCTATTTATCCTCGTAGTCACTCTGTCATCTATTCCTCTCCTTGTTGTGGTCTTCCTCCTTTTAATTACTTCTGCTATTGATATTTATATCCATATTTATTGATATTGATGCGCTGCTGTGACAATCAAATTTCCCCCACGGGGATCAATAAAGCATTATCTTATCTTATACGCTGGCTTTCAGGTCTGCTAGGAAACGGGCTCTCAGCGGCGGTGGGATCATCACTAGCTCGTCGGTGAACTCGCTCACTCACAGACAAACCTTCTCCGCTGGGAGATTCCAACGCGGACGGGGAGATAATAAACACCTTCCAGCGTGGAAACTTGACGGGTGTATCTACACGGGGGGGCCTCCACTCCGACTCGCCGCATCGCTTTATATCGTTTCTCACGGCTCAGGCTGCTGACAAGCCCGGACCGCCGAGCGCGTTTGGGGCTGGAGAAAAACGCGGAGCGGATGTTTTTCCGATCGTCTGTGAAAGAAAGGAGCTGGAGGGGAAGCCGTCGGTGAGCAGAGAAGGAGGGATAGGGGAACGATAAAAAAAAAAAAAAAAAAAACAATTTTCATCTCAGAGGACAAAGGGAGGATGTTGTTGATGCTGGACGAAACTTCTAAAAAAATCCCAGTTTTGAACCCTTTTTAGTCCAAAACCCCCCCCCCAAAAAAATCGCTGGGCGATCGCAGGTGGGATGATTTGTTGCTGGTCGGCGGCGCGCGGATCAAACCGGGGGAAAACATGTGGATGTCTCGTTTAGTCATTAGCAGCCAGAACCCCGGCGCTGGTGTGCATCCCAGACAGCTGGAACGCGAGCCTGCGGAACGGTTTGCCTCACCGAGTCACCTGCCAGAAAAGTCCCTTCTTAGTCACCTGCCACGCTCCGGGTTCGGAGCGGGAGGTGACGATACAAATTAAAGATGGCCTCCCTTCATGTTTTCTTGTATTAATGGGGCCTGAAATAGCCTGAGCGTGCGTGGGGCTGGGAACTAAAAATCTGAAATTGAAGGAGCCCTGAGAGGTGTGCGGCTACAAGCTAAAAAAAAAAAAAGGCTGACCATGCTAACCACAAAACGGGAATAAAATGGCATTGTTGTCTTCTGGCAGACTTGACACATCACTCGGGCACAACGTTCTTTTTGCGGGTTGTCCCACAACGGTTGTGCAATTGGTCGGTGGCCGTGGCTGACGCGGGAAAGCAGAAGTGTTGTCGTTCCCGTTTTTCTGCTAGCGCAGAACTTTGTACAGCTGTGCAATTCAACACATCTAGTAAGGCGTATGAAGACGCACAAATGGCCAGTGAATGTTGGGAAGAGTTGCCCGAATGTTGTGCGGAACAGAGTGTCTGTTGCAAACGTTTTAAGTGCTGAAAAACATTCTTCTGCTCAAGGACCGAAGCACCTGTCCGTCCTCTGTGTTCACTTCCTGCGTGGGACACGTAGCCAAATGGAGCAGAACCGCCGGAAGTTGTGAGGGGTCGATGGTGCTCACGCGGTATGCTCGAGAGATGGGTGAAACCTTCGCGACAAATCGGCAATAGCCAAACAGCAAGATGCTTTCCTTTCGGCCGCTCCCTTCAGGGGTCACCACAGCCAATAATCTTCCTCCATCTCACCTTCTCCTCTGCATCCTCTTCTCTCACACCAATTAACTGCATGGTCCCTCTTCCATAAACCTCCCCTCTGGTGTTCCTCTAGACCAGGGGTGGGCAAACGTTTTGACTGGCAGGGCCACCATGGCTTCTAAAATTTGCCAGAGGGGCCGGTCCAGGATCAGAGGGATGGGGTGTTTGTGTGAACTAATATAAATGACAGTCAGAGAGAAAAGAAGTCCTTGTGAAAGCCATTAACTTGGATCTGTGACGGGCTCTGTTGGTGTTCACATCTGCCCATATATGCAGGTTGAGCCAAACAACATCGGTATCTTACGTAGCGTCCTCTGGATTTGAATGCTAGCATAAAAACTTGCATCGGTATTCAACTCTTGCATCGTTGTTTGTCTTTTTTTTTTTTGCTGAGTCTTTAAATCAGCCGTCACCCTCTCAGCCGGTGGCCGTTGACTGTTTCGTTGCTCACTAGCATAGTTAGCATGCTTCCTGGGAATGACGGCTGATATTGCCTTCTTTGAAAATCGCGACAGTTTCTTGGCATGTCAGGCATACGGCCGTTGATCGGACTTCGTTGAATTTTGATATCTACTCCTCATAAACACTGGAGCCTCATTGTCCACTTTTCCTTTATACGCTCATTTTTACAGAAGGGTTGAAAGGGCGAAACAAGACGTGGCGAGTGACAGGCCGCACTCCAACCAAAGGTCAATATGAATAAGGAGTGCGTCTACCGGGCGAATGTGGGGAAATTAGGTTTAGTCACAATACAGTTTCAAGTTCGGCAGGCCCGGTTAAAAATCCCGATGGGCTATATATGGCCCGCGGGCCGTAGTTTACCCATGCCTAGTCCAGAAATCGTGCCTGGCAGCTCCAACCTCAGCATCTGTCTACCCAGATCTTCACCATCCCTCCTCTGTTCGTGTTCAAACCATCTCAGTCTGACTTCAACATGGGACTCATTCCTGATCCTCTCCACCCTAACCTCCAAAGACAACCTCGACATTTTCATCTCTGCTGCCTCCGGGACTCGGACAGGAATTGTCATTTTCGTCCCGTCGCCGCATTATTGTCGTTCCAGCCGGTTTCCACCAATGCTTTGCGCTGGTGACGAGTGCTGCGGTGGGCGTGGCCTATCACAACGTGAGTTTCTTACAAAGAAAGAAGCGTAGCGGCCAGAAGAAACTTTGTTCTTGTTGGAGTACGTCGAGGCCTTAAGTACTGCTTTAAGGTTTAATTAGCAGCTACAGGGTCTGTTGCAGAAACTTAGATGCTACGTCTGACGTTTCCTCTCAAGTGCTAATTCCCGTGCCGGCGTAAGCAGAAATACATTTCCTATAGATTTCACCTCGGTCTCTTTACTTCCAGTTAAGCTAGTCCCGCGTGCCATCGCTCCTTTGAATGCACCAGCGCGCATTTGTAAAACGTTGAACCAGCAGAGGGCGCTAGTGCAAGGCAGCTCAACGGAGTCTTTCCGGGGTTCGGCTGAAAGTTCATCCTCTATAAAATCCGACTTTAAAAATTTACGACATAAACAAGGTAGATCTATTTCGCCGTACTGGCAAACAACTTCTTGTTTTCCCCCCTCAAAGGAAGCTCGAACTCTTTCTCACAGCTTCCAAAGTAAATATGGTCGACCGAGAGTCCTCGTACTCGTCATGACTCAGCTTCAGAGCCAGAGCGGAGGGATCGGGCGGAATTATCGTCCGATCTGCGGGATCCTGTTACCACAGAGGAAGAGTTGGGGCGGCGAGGGGGCAGGGGGGGGTTACTGTTCTGCACGGACAGCGGATTTGTCAAGTAATTCAATAAAGCACATTTCCTACTTTCTTATCTCAGTCAGCGGGGAAGGGAGGAGATACAGGAAGTCACCTGAAGTCGGAATCCATCTCCTCTTTTGCTTTCGGGAAGAATCGGCCATTTACTGAGATTTCCTTCCTCCTCCTTCTCCTCCTCGCGACTGGAAAACACTTGTTTTACCAAGTTTCCACAATCCACGATCCCCTCGCTGCAGCTGGACGCTCCGCTAATCCATCCTGCAGCTGAAGCTATTGGCTCATCCTCCCATACAGGTGGATGACAGCGAGTGAGCGTCTGGGCGCTTCGGCCTCCCAGCTGGCATCATTTTGAACCAATAATTTGCTTCAAGGCTAATGTACGGTCAACCTTTAATCCGCGGCGGGACAGAGCCTTCGTTCCAAGTCCAGCTCTGCACGTTTTGGGTGCGTACTCACGGAGGGGGGCGGAGTTGCGCGGTATGCTCAAGCGCAACTCGATTAAGGAACAGCGCAGGAGAAGACTACTTTCTTCACCTCTTCAACTCTACGTATTGCTTGCAACCATGGTAACATAAAGCACACATGAGAAGTATGCGGGCAGTGATGTTTTACAACCTTTGGAACCGCCGTACCCATTGACGTAAGCGTGAATGAGCCCTCAGATCCAGACGTTGTATGTCTTCTGCCCTACTTTTCCAGTCCCACAACAAAGTGCCTCAGATAGCAGACAACTTATAAGTATGACAGTTGTCTCCTTCTCTTCCTTTCAGCTCGTCCCCCCAAGGCAAATCATCTGCCTCCCTCTAACCCTCTCCTCTCCATCCTCTCTCTCGCACTAACTAACTTCATGTCTTCGTTCCCTTCGTCCATAACCCTCCTCTCGGGTCTTCATCTAGACCTCTTGCCTGGCAGCTCCAACCTCAGCATACAAGTCACATCGTACGCCCTTCCGGACAATATCACAAACATCGCTCCCAGATAAAAGCGACAACTTTTGCGGTTCTCCAGAAACTTGCCAGCCTGCACTGAACTTCTGTCTCTCACCTCCAAGTGGCAGCTGTTAGGACAAGATTTACATTTTAAAGTTTTGTGTTGATATTCAGAAGGACGAGGCCCTTTTATTGACTCTCTGCACGGCGGCACTGTTGTTTTCCCAGGGAACTATGTGACTCTTAACCTGAAAGATCAGAGATGCTTCATGTATCTGGGTCAGGAGCAAAAGTTGTATGTCTCTGTGAGGGCTGAATGGGAGGATGAATAGATGCGTGTCTCTATATCACAGGTGAGTGAGAGGGTGAATGGTTGCACGTCACTATAAGTGGCTGGGTGATGGATCCAGGGTGGACCCTTCCTCTCGGCCAATGACAGCCCCGCGAGCTTCCAGCTAGCCTCCCCTGCTGGTTTAGATCATAACAACGAATGATGTCTAAACCGTGTTTACTGTCCCATTAAATGCTAATCAAGAATTCTTCCACCAACAGGTCAAAGCCACAACTTGTGTTTCCTCCTCCGGCAGGAAGTACCACCTGCCCGGTCCGATAAACCACCTTTTAAAGGATCTTCACGAACATCGGAGTCAGTCGGACACACTTCTCTGGTCTGTTTGCGGGCGGGGGAAGGAGCTGGGGGGAGGGGACGGGGATGGGAATGTGTTGGAATGAACAGCCTCCGATTTCACTATCAACCCCCGCTTCCGAAACTGGGGCACTCGGGAGCAAAGTCGCTCCGAAACAACTCTCTTGCTCTATTATTTAGGCAAGGATTTCACCCCCCCATCCCCCAACACTCTCTTCCACCCCCCCGCCAGTGATTGAGGGTGGGTGGACGGAGGCGGGGGAGCCGCTGCCGCGCTTTCATCTCTCCTCTGCAGACTCGATGCGTCGGGGAGTCGGGACGCCGCAGCGATACGCCTCAACCGCCAGCGCTTCCACAGCGAATCCCAAAGCTGGAGGACTTCGGTCTGTGCGGATAAAAGGGAGGGGGGGCGGGGTAATGAGGTCAGGTGACGTGGGATTGTTTTTTATCTGAAACACAAACCTATGGGTAAAATTACAGTTTCGGTTTCCATGAGCTGGAAGTGGCAAACGCTGAAGAGGAGAAGAAGAGGAGGGTAAGGAAGAAGACAAGTCCCACAGATCTCTGGCTCCGGATCATGTTATGGAAAGAGCCCAGATGCGTGCAGGGAGGCATATTCAGGGTGGCGTTCGGACAAAACTTGACCCGGAACGCCGGCGAAGTTCCCGGGAAGGTCACCGCCGACTCGCGTTCCAGGAAATACAAGCCAGCCAGGAGTCAAAGCGGGTTAGCATGTAAGAAATATGGCTTAACGTGTCACCTGTGTAACTGATGGACTCTCAGTGCAAAACACTGCTTTGCTGATCTGTATAAACCAAATCACAGTCAAATATAAGTATTTTAATGATCACTCATTCATTCATTCATTATCTACACCGCTGGTCCTGCATCAAGGGTCGCAGGGCTGCTGGAGCCGATCCCAGCTGTCATTGAGTGAGAGGCAGGTTCACCCTTGACTGGTCGCCAGTCGATCCCAGGGCCACATATATAGAGTCATACAACTTTCGCTCCCATATTCACATGACATTCAGAGACACAAAAATGTTTACTTTCACATCATATAGAGACATACAACTCTGGACCCTCTCATTCATATGCCACATAGAGACATACAAGAGACATACAACTTTTGCTCCCTCATTCACATGACATTCAGAGACATCCAACCATTCACCCTCACATCGTAAAGAGGTATACAACTATTGACCCTCTCATTCACACAAAGCGGGGGGAGAACATGGAGGCTCCGTGCAG
Organism: Fistularia tabacaria; assembly: GCA_901007705.1. Lineage (NCBI taxonomy): Eukaryota > Metazoa > Chordata > Actinopteri > Syngnathiformes > Fistulariidae > Fistularia > Fistularia tabacaria. The sequence continues at coordinate 28,075 of CAAKHD010005135.1, read as the reverse complement.
AAAGGCCACCCTATCGGAAACCAACCGCGGACTCTCTGCTGGTCGGCTCATGCACTGAGCACTGCTCCACCGTCCCAGGTGATTTGATTTGGATGAGGAAAGTCCACAAGGAAAAAAAAACAAAAAACACTGTTGCCACCCAGCGCCATGTGACCGCAAAGGACGAGGCATGGTGAGACCGATCTGGGGGCTCATTCCTTCCGGCTGCAGCCTAAAGGGGGCGACGGTGACAGCTCCACAGCCCTCCCAGATGAAACCCACTAGGAAACTGGCGCGAGCCTTGTTTACGTCCGTCCAAGGTCTGAACGTCACCGGTGATGAAACGAGCGCGTGAGCGCTCGCCCTTTTGTAAAACGCTTACTTAATCCGACCAGCTGGAGTGACTCCGCCGGGTGACTCAGACTTGACCGCACGCGCTCCGGCCTCCAATCTCCTCATCAACCGGCTGCCCGGACCTATCAGATCCGCCTCTCTTGATGAGTAATCTACAGGATTAGCAAACTTGATGACAGCAGCAGTACCAGTGGGCCACAACACTACGGCTTATTACAGGAGTACATTTTAAAGACACCCGTTGGGGAAAGTGGGTCGGTGTACCAACCAGAGATGAAGAAGAAGCCGACAAACGCAGACGGGATGGGAACCAAAAGACGGGTCGCATTCTTGGACCTGCCGGGCCTGACAAGTCCTTCGGCCTTTGCAATTCCTAGAAAACCTTTTCAGGAATTAGACTGTTCCTTTCTGCATTTGGACAACAGAGGCTTCTCGAATTGTCTCAGCTCCTGCTCCGAGGCAGGGTCTGGTTCACGGTTCCGTAGGATGTGACGTAGGTGCTTGGTGGAACTCAAAAGCCACTCCCATCACCAGATACTTCTAGTGGACCACAGAGCGCCATTTTTAAAAACTCCTGCGGTCACTGGTGAGATGCATTCTTGCAACAAAATAGGCAAATAAAGAGGTCCAAGCTGGGGTTTCCAGGGCTGAACATTCATTCATCCATGCAAATTGGGGTCTCCAAACAACCTACTGCAATTTTTGGACTTTGGGGGAAACCTGGGAACCCAGAAGAGAACATGGAGATTCCACGCAGAAACGTACCCCTCTAAGCAACAAACCATGGACCTTTTTTTTGCTGCGAGGTGGAAGGGCTAGATGACCACCAAGTAGGGTGAAAAGTAGGAAGGAGACGAAGTTCGGTCCGGTGAAGGATCTCGTAAGGACGCGAAGGAAACGAACCCTGACGTTACATCGTGCGTAGGTGAGGTTGAGTCACCGCATCATTAAAACGGCGAATCACGACATCACCTGTTAAAACACGGCCTGGAAACCAGGCCTATTCAGCCGCGGACGCTTGCAAATCCAGCGTCAATGGCGGGAGGGGCTGGGAACCAGAGTTGCGAGAGGCTTTGTTCGCCCGCCTCTGAGCAAACCTGTCCAAACAAGGGCCGGCGTTCAGGTGCTTCGCCGCGTGAAAAGCACAAATGATCGTCTCCGCGGTTCACTGCCGGCGTAAAGATGAGCGGCGACTAAAAAGACAACAATCCTGAAAGACGATTCTCTATCTCCGTTCACCAACTGCCAGATTCTCGCCTGAGGACGGAGGACGAGATGAAGCGCAGACGCTTCTTTGGTCTTTCTGGCGGCTACGTCACTGACGATCACCGAGACCAGACCAGACCTGAGCGGGAAGAAGGAAATTCATTTATCTTCAAGTATTGCCGGAAAACTAACAAAGACATTGATAGAAACATTGACCGTTGTATTTTCTGGTGAAAAAAAATAGGCAAAAATATCTGTGTGCATATATATATATATATATATATATATATATATACGTATATATATATATACGTATATATATATATACGTATATGTATATGTGTCTGTATATATATATATAT